>WOXC01005663.1:0-84119 GCA_011680675.1 Gymnobelideus leadbeateri | reverse complement strand
ATGCCCTTCAATCCCTCAGTGTAGAAGCTGCCAGGTCCTGGGCTATTCTGATTGTGTTTCCACAATATTGAAATTGTTTCTTCCTGGCTGCTTGGAGTATTTTCTCCTTGATCTGGGGATTCTGGAACCCGGCTATAATATTCCTGGGAGTTTTCTTTTTGGGATCTTTTTCAGGAGGTGATCTGTGGATTCTTTCAACCTCTATTTTGCCCTCTGTATCTAAAACATCAGGGCAATTTTCCTTGAGAATTTCTTGAAGGGTGGTTTCTAGGTTCTTTCTTTGATCATGGCTTTCAGGTAGTCCAATAATTTTTAAATTATCTCTCCTGGATCTATTTTCCAAGTCAGTGGTTTTTCCCATGATATATTTCACATTGCCTTCTAATCTTTCATTTGTTTGGATCTGCTTAACAGCATCTTGATTTCTCATAAAGTCATTAGCTTCCATTTGCTCCAGTCTAACTCTGAAGGAATGAATCTCCTCAGTGAACTTTTGAGATTCTTTTTCCATCTGGCAAATTCGACTTTTTAAGGCATTCTTCTCCTCATTGCCCTTTTGGGCCTCCTTTGCCATTTGAGCTAGTCTATTTTTTAAGGTGTTGTTTTCCTCAGTCAGGCTGTTGACCCTCATTTCATACTTTTCCTGCATCCTTCTCATTTCTCTTTCTAATTTTTCCTCCACTTCTCTTATTTGATTTTTAAAGTCCTTCTTAAGGTCCTCTATGGCCTGCAACCCACTCATGTTTTCCCCTGGGGCTTTTGGAGCAGGACTTCTGACCTCACAGTCCTTTTCCCGCTCTATGCCCCCAAAATAGGAGTCTAGGGTTGCATTTTTCTGTTTCCTTTGCCTTGGCATGTTGCCACTTAATTGCTTGACTTTTGGGCTTGTTGCCACACTATGGCTTTAAGGCCAGATAGAGGAATTTTCGTCCCGAACGTGTGGGGGGCAACTTCCGTTTCTGGCAAGCTGTAAACCCACCCACAACTTCCACCCTAGATCACAATCCAGATCCAGGGAGGTTAAAGCAAGAGCGATTACCCCCCAAGACTGATCGCTGGATCTCCCCACGATTTGTAGGCTGGGAGCCGGAAATGCCTCTGAAAACTACAAAATGGCGTGTCTCCTCAGCAGCTTCTAGCCCCCAGAGGAGGGAGCTGACGCATTCCCCAAATACAGGTCCCAAAGTCCATAGGACACTAACCTCTTACTTTGTCCTAGGCAAGTCTATGTTGATAATTCTGGTGTCTCCACAGTTCCTGGTGTTCTGGGGTTCCTCCATCCGGCTGCTGGCCCTGCCGCCCTGGGGCTAAAACCTCGGCTCACGTGGACCTGGGCTCGGCTCGGTTCCTGCGCTCTGCGCACTGCCGGCTCCCAGACCACTGCGCTGGTCCTTCCTGCAGGGTGCTGGGCTGTCCTCAGCGGGAGGTTAGCTTCTCTGTGTCGTTCTGTGGGTGCTGGGCTCCAGAAGATTTTCAGAGTCCTTTTTTACATAGTTTGTGGAGAATCTGGGGGCAGAGAGGCTTGGACGAGCTGTTTCTACTCCGCCATCTTGGCTCCGCCCCTCTCCTACTGATTTTTATATATAAATTATTATAGATTGTAGTTTCCTGACCAGTATGAATATGGTTTCATTATATCTTCCTTTCGACCTTCTGTAGCTCAGAACTTCCCTAACTCAAGCAATGCACCAGCCTCATCCTCCCTCAGTAGAAGGGATTTACAGGCTTCTGTTTATCATACCTAACTGAAAAGGATTTTTTAAAAGATGCCATTTCTGGCATCACTGTGGTGCTCTAATTGGCTTGAACTTGGTGGATTTTGAATGTACTTCTTTATTGAGTATTTACACGTTTTTATTACAGGTAGTTTTAAAATTGATTTAAAGCTTGTTTTTCTTTTTGGATTGGTTATATTAAATGAGCATGGGAAAGGCCATTTTCTTACTCCAAACAGAAGCAGTTGGAGATTTGTCTGCTTATTAATATAATATAGCCAGTTTTTTAGGTTGAAATTCATCAATGTTTTTATGTGTGTTTACTCCTGAATCATTTTGTTGCCATTAAGAATTTTTAAAAAGTATTGATTTACATATTTGACTGTTTCATGTAAAAATTATTGTATTCCCATTTTCTATTAAAAGGCCACAACTGTACCACACTTTTCTTACATGGGAGCAAGACTGTGTAATTATTTGTCTCATCATCTAACCATTAGTCCACAAAGTGGAAATTTCCGGCAGTTACTACTTAAAAGGTAAGGGAAAATATATGAAATACATGAAGTTCTTCTTCCATGCCTCCTTCATTTTCACCTTAAACTTCTAAATTACAAGCATTAAATCAGCCTTGGGATTACATACTTTTTGTTTCCTACCTACCTATTGTAATGTTTACTTGTAATTCTTTATTCTTACTCTCTTGATGTACCCAGCTGTGTTGCTCTTCCTAAGGGGTATATAAGACCAGATGACAGGGTGAAATGCTTGACCAGGATAAAAGCATAGCCCTCCTAGACTATATGTACACAGTGTTGGTTATCCTGCCTCTACTCCCTAATCTTCACAGGCTACTCATCTTTTCTAAAAGAAAAATAAAACTAATTTTTTATTTTTTTGCCTTTTTTTTTTTGAGGGCAATTGGGGTTAAGTAACTTGCCCAAGGTCACACGGCTAGGTTTTTTTGTTTGTGTGCGTTAAGTGTCTGAGGCCGGATCTGAACTCAGGTCGTTCTGACTCCAGGGCCGGTGCTCTACTCACTGCTCCACCTAGCCACTCCAAAGCTAATTTTTTTAAATGCCAAACTTTTTTATCTAATATTTTTTTCCCAGAAATTCATTAATGTAAACATATAGTTTAACTTTTAATAATACTGTATAAAATTAAAATTACTGATAGCAAGTTACAAACAAATTTTTATTAAATTTATGCTGTCTAGTGTATTGAAGTCTGCAGGGCTAAGGGAAGAGAGCTATTTACCCTGCAAATTTGAGAAACCATCTATTGAAAGAATCTCTTGATAGTAGGCTAATGGACTGAAAATAAAAGGTTGTCAGTTTGAATTTTTGCTTTGAAATTTTTACTTTTCAGATGTCATGAAGGTTAATGAATTAAAATTCCTTGGTTTTTAAATAAAACAGAATTCTCCTTTATACACAAGTAAAACAAATTTATGTATTTAAGTAGGAACATTTTTTTTTTTTGGAGGGCAATTGGGGTTAAGTAACTTGCCCAAGGTCACACGGCTAGGTTTTTACTTGTGTGTGCATTAAGTGTCTGAGGCCAGATCCGAACTCAGGTCCTTCTGACTCCAGGGCCGGCACCCTACTCACTGCACCACCTAGCCGCCCCTAAGTAGGAACATTTTAAGGGGATTGAGCTTTTTTATTTATGTACATGGGACTTTCCTCTACTAATGTTATATTCTGATGTCTCACTGTGGTATGGAGAAATCTGAACTTTCAGAGATTATGCTAGAAAAGCACAAGCCCTTACAAATCTCAGAAGGCTTTGAATATATATCTGGCTATAAACTGTACCTGGACTAAATATTTGTCATTTGGAAATCAACTTAACTAAAATTAAAGAGGCTTGACCCCAGATGGGCTGAAGGACAGAATTTTTTGACTACAGCAATTCTTGAAGGATTGTCTACTATACTGTAGAGAGGTTGTTCTGGAGGAAATGCTCACACAGTTGAAATCAAGGATCTTCACAGTACTGAAGAAAATGTATAGGATGAGGAAGAGTAAGGAAAGATTTATACTAAACCAATATATTCAACCTATGGGGTTTTAAAACTTGAATAAGCTTTGAGGTTGCTAGTTACCATGGAGAAGGTTGGCAGTCAAAGGAGTCAGCAAACTACAGTGAAGGGCAAGTTAATTACTAGATGAGTCTTCCAGTGTCTATTGTGCCTCGTTGTGGACAACTTTCATAAGTCCTTTCCTCAGCAATAAATTCAATTGGAGGACTTTTCTTCCCCTATAGTAATATCTATTTGAACCAGTTTTGGGGAAAAGAGAGTATTTTAAGCTTTAAATGTGCTGAGTCTGAAGTCCCAACAGAAGAATATCCTCACAGTCTCCCTGTCCCTAATCTCCTCTCCATTCTACTTTCCACACAACTGCCAAATTGTTATTCCTAAAACATATGCTAAATCCACCCCACTTTCTGTTGCTTGTAGTTTAAGATATAAAGTCCTTAGCTTGCATTTTATTATCTGGCTCCCATCTACCTTTCCTGACTCTCCATTCCCAACAGACTGGCCTATTAGCTATTCCATTTATTTGGCATTAGATTTCCTGCCTCTGTGCTTTCCCATTAGTGGTCCTCCATGCTTTCGTTGCACTTATTCCTCACATCTGTGTTATAGAGTCCCATTCTTTAAAGCACAACTCAGGTACCTTCTACGTGATGATCTTTACCTAACCCCTGTACTTAATAGCACTTTGTACGTACTTGTCTGTGTTTTTCCTCCTCCACCCTCTCCCAGTAGAATGAAAGCAACTTGAGAACAGCAGTTGTTTCTGTCTCTGTATTCCTAGCATTTAACTTAGTACCTCATGTACATTAGAACTTCTGTGTGTTGTTGAATTGAGTTTAAGTAGATGGGAGAATCGAGTTTTATAGGGATGCATTTTACTGCTATCTTTGCTGAATTGATGTGCTTTTTTATGGATGTGTGTTTTTATATATCTATATATACACACATATGTACACATTTACATATGTGTATAAATATATATATATACACATTTTAAAAGGCCATTTTCTAATTTCTTTTGTAGTTGATTTTGTGAGAATATAAAATTCAGAAGTTATTTTAAGGAAGCATTTCAAAATCTTGAGAGTTTTTTAATCTGTATGTTTGTATGTGTGTGTGTCTGTTAGATGTCGAACTGAGTATGAAAACAAAGATCAGGCTGCAAAAGGAGATGAAGCTACCAGAAAACGATTTCATTCCTTTGTGCTCTTCTTGGGTGAACTTTACCTTAACCTAGAGGTAAGAAAGCACAATTCTTACTGATCTATCTTGAAAACTTTTAAATTATTGAGTAATTTTTGTATTAGTCATTCTATTTTTTAAAAATAATTTGGGCAAAATTTTCAAAGGGAATTTGAAATAATCAGCATAAATTATTTCACTATTATTTTTGAAGGTTAAAAATAACTGTAAAATTAATTTGTGTTGATTGTGATTATTAAGGCAGATCATTGTGCTTCCAGTGATGTACTCTAGTGTGGAAGCTTTTTTATGTTAATATTGCTTTGACAAAATAATTCATTCGTTAAAATTGCAACTAGTTGGAAAATATATGGAGTATGTAGTCTTTGAAAGTATTGTATCACAAAATATCTTAATGTTTCACCATGGCATATAGCAGCCAAAATTTAATTGAAAGTCATTTTTATTGGACTTCTTTACTGCTTCTCTTGCACAGTGTTTTTGGATCAATAACTATTATATCATGATCAGTTCCATCTATATTGAATTGGGCAATTTCTGCTAACAAATTTTACATGCTATTTGCTTGTCACTTAAAGCTTTTCACAGTCAAACTCATATCCACCTCCCTGTATTTCATTAACTAGGCTATTTAAATTATAGACTTCTCAAGAACTTTGAACGATTTGTTTAACTTTCCTGGTCCTCAGTTATTTCCTCATCTGTAAAATGAAGGGATGGGACTAAATAGTTTCAGAGATCTCTGCTAGCTTCTAGTTGTAAATCTTACTAACCTGTGACGTGTTTTGTTACTTCACATTCATCATGAATTCAACACGAGAAACTCAATTAGAATGGCTCCTATTAATCCTTCCAATACATATTGATAGAGGACAGAATATGAAGTAAATTATAGGCCATTCCCTTTCCCTCTGTTGCCCCATCCCCCTTAAATCCTACCCAGTCCTTTAAGATTTCCACTGTACTTCTTTGAAGGTTTCCCTGAGTCACCCTAGAACACAAATAATCTCTCTTTTGAAATAGCATTAACAACTGTTGTTTGTTCTGTATTGTATCCTATACATGGGCATATATCTTTGCTTTCTCATCTAGTTTGTTAATTATATGAAGGAAAGGTCTTTGCCTTATTCTTTTCAACATTCCTTTATAGTGGCTTATACCAATTAAGTGTTCAGTAAAAATAGATTGATTGTTTTATCCCTCTGACATAATCTACTATGTAGATCATATCCATACTAAATCCTTTTAGTTCCTAGTATTGGAGACTTGTATAAAGAAGGATAATAATGTTTGAAAACACTAATTAAACTCTGTAGTATAAAAGTAATAAGTCCTATATACCTAGGAAGTATTATACTGATTCAATAATTCCTAGTCAATTTAATTATGGTCTACCTTTTGATTTGCAATAGTAATAATAATTTGTGAAACACTGTCCTAAGAATAAGGATACTATGCTTCTTAGTTTTCCATCTTGTCCATTTGTAGTCTATAAGCACTTAATTACTGATACTGCCCATTTTATATCTTTATTGATTTGTTAGAAAGTTCTTATTTCGGATTTACTGCTCTTTGGCTTAATGAGGAATAAATAAGTGCTCTGTTACTGTGATTAAAACCAAAGATAGGCAGTAAGGTCTACCTATGCTTAAGGTAAACACAGGGGAAAATTAAAAATGTAAGACATTGTTCTTGAATTCACGGAATTTAAAATCTGCCAGGGGAATTACACCAACACACTTAGACATAATTAATGTAGTATCAATAAGCGCAGTAAGAGTTACAAAGCAAAATACTAGGTAAAGTCTTCAGGGTAAGTGGATATTGACCAAGAAGATCAGAGAATGACTTATGAGGAACAGAAAAAAATTTTAATGCTAAATTGAACTTTAAAGAATGGGTAAGAATTCCCATCATCAGGGGAAGGATATTCCAAGCATAGGGAACAAGGTGAGCAAAGGCACTGGTGGAATTCTGTGTTTGGGAGGCAGAAAGTAGGTGTTGGGAGCAAAGGTAATAGGCAGTGTCTGGATGGGTGGAGGGGACAGATTATGGAGGGCCCTGAGTGCCAGGGAGAAGAATTTTAACTTTTTTGGCTAGGCACTGTTTTAAGCAGAACAGTGACATGAATAGGTATATATGTGTACAAAATTGTTCTGGTGTCAGTTTTAAAGATGGATTGGAGCAGAGTGTGGTCTTAGAATTGTGAAGAGGTCATCAGAATAGTTTGTGTGAGTAGTTATAAAGGCCATAAAAAAGATCTCCATTAAAATGTTAGGAGTGGAGTGGAGAAACTGATGTTAAGGTATTGAGCTTGCGTGTATAGTATTTGATTACAATTTATGAAAAGCATGAGGGAGACAATGTCAGAGATACTGAAAGTGTTGGGTTATGTTATGCTTGGGGATACAATATTATACATAGATAATACTAATACAGATTACTTTGTATAATAATAGCAAACATTTATATAACGCTTTAAGGTTTGTAGAACTCTTTATATAATCTCATTTGATCCTGACAACCGTATGAGGTAGGTACTATTATTATCTTTATAGATGAGGACCCAGGGTCATAAAGCTAAATCTGTGTCTGAAGTGGGATTTAAACTCGGATATTCCTGACTCTTAGTCTAACATCATCTATGATGCCACATAGATACCTAGGGTGATAGAAGGTAATTTGAAGAGAACAAGAGCCTAACAGCTAGAAGTGGGAGGGGGAAAATAGCAACTTAAACTGACTGTGAAAGAAGAGTCAGAGATGAGGAGGGAATATATCATAAACAGGTGAGAGAGTAAATATGGCTTTGAGTGCGTATTCTTGAGTTTTGTGGGTTTTGCAGTAAGGTTGGACTTGAAGTCAAGAGATATTATTGGCTATATGCAAATGTTGGGTGAATATACTTATTTTCAGGTAAATTAGATAAATACACTGCTGAATTATAGATTCTGTTAAAAAGTTATTCAGGTTTAAGGAATGTCATTCAAAAATTATTTTTCCTATGAACATAAACATAAAACACTGTTTACAAATAAAGTCAGAAGTAATATTTATTTTTCGTGGGTAGGTCAAGCCAACATAATAAAAAAGGACAAGTTTACATAACTAATCTATTTATTTAATGCTATCCCAATTAAGCTACTAAAAATTATCTTACTGAGTTAGAAAAAATAAAGTTTATTTGGAAGAACTAAAGATCAGGAACCAGGAAAAAAAGATGTAAAAGAAGCACATTAAGTTGTATTAGACCTTAAACTGTATTATAAGGTAGGAGTATTGTTGGAAGTATAAAGTAGATAATTTTGATTAAATTAAAATTTTCTTGCATAAATAAAACCTTTGCAAACAAGAATAAAAGGAATGTAGAAAATTGGAAAAATGCTTTAGTAGTCAATCTCTCAGAGAGGATGTGATTGGGTTGGAATATTGCTGCAGTGTAGGAAATGATGAGCTGGTTGATTTAGAAAAACATGGACGAGGCGGCTAGGTGGCACAGTGAGTAAGAGCACTGGCCTCGGAGTTGGGATGACCCGAGATTGAATCCGGCCTCAGAAAACAAGCACCCACACATAATGACTAGCCGTGTAATCTTGAGCAAGTTACTTAACCCCAATTGCTTAAAAAAAAAAAAAAAGACAGAAAAAAGAAAAACATGGAACTATTTGGATATATAAAGGAAGATGCTCTCTGCCTTCAGAGAAACAGATGAAAAGTGTAAATAAGTATAGTATGATCTTAAATATATGTGTATGAGTATATATATATATGATTATATATGTGTATACGTGTGTGTGTGTGTGTGTATCTGTGCTTAATTGTAGTCTTTGGGTTAGGGTGAGGGAGGGGAAAAATAAAGTAAAAAGTACACAGCAGAGAAAAGGATGCAAAGAATAACTGGGCAGCTTTGAAAACTGTGTGTGTAGTATTTACTATATAGGCTTTCTTGAACTGGAAATTTATTTATATTGAATCCTCATGTTCTGCTGTACATAGCTGTGTATATAGCAGTGGTTTTTTTTTCCTTTTCTCATTTTCGGTTGAAGTTTAAAATAAATTTACTGGGGTGGCTAGGTGGCACAGTGAATAGAGCACTGGCCCTGGAGTCAGGAGGACCTGAGTTCAGTTCCAGTCTCAGATACTTAACACTAACTAGCCGTGTGACCTTGGGCAAATCATTTAACTTCAATTGCCCTGCCTTCCTCCCTCCAAAAAGCAAAAATAAATAGATTTACCAAAAAATTATTTTTATGATAAACATTTTTTTTTCTCTTTGGAGGGCAGTTGGGGTTAAGTGATTTGCCCAAGGTCACACGGCTGGTTTTTGTGTTAAGTGTCTGTCTGAGGCTGGATTTGAAATCAGGTCCTCTTGACTCCAGGGTCTATGCTCTCTATTCACTGTGCCACCTAGCCACCCCTCCAATAAGCATTAAAAAAAAAAAAAAGATCTGTGATTTCTTTGATGTAGAAAGCTCTGGATGAGGAAACTGAATCTACCAGGACAGAATAGCACCTCAGTAAATTTTTAAGAGTTACTTGAGAGGTTAAATGAAGTACTTGCCCACCAATTATATGACAGAGGATGTGAACTCAGATCTTTCATAGTCATCCAGTAATCATTTAAGTGCTTACTGTGTGCCAGGCACTGGAAATACAAAAAGTCAAAGGCTAGCTCTGTATATACTATGCTATTCAGCTTCTCATTAAGTTTATTTTCATACATGTGTATGTATATCTGTTTGGGTTAATGAATACCTTAACTTAGTACCAGGGCAATCATGGCCAGCTTTTAATTACTTGGGTTATCTCAGCATTTTGATTTTTTTCTTGTTTTGTCGATATTTTAGTATTTTACTCATTTTTACCAGTGTACAAGAGAGGAAAATAATAATTAATGAAATTGTTGTGTATATAGTGCTTAACAGTTTTTAAGGTATATCTCTTGATTTTCAAAACAACACCGTGAGGTAAGTACTGCAGAGGCATAAAGAGGTTGTGATTTACCTAGCACATTGTCACACATACTAAGTGGTTCTGACTCCAAATTTATTGTTTTCTGCACTGTACTCCCTTTCTGGGTCAAAGAGTATTAAAGAAGGTAAGCACAGTTGTCATTTTTGTTTACTTCCCAGAACTCTGAAAAAGAATTTGGCAGAAGAAATGGTTAATAAAAATAACAAAATGACATTTCTGTGGATTAAATTGACCTTTATTTCTATTATCTGTTGCCTTTTAAAAGATGACCCCATGGAGATTTTGCCCCCTTCACAGCTGCACTACAGGTCACAAACTCAAATTGGTAAATTATTGTAATTGGCTGTATGCATCAAACAAAGATATTAAAGAAAATCCATTAGGTTGGCTACCTTTTTTCTAAGCCTACATCCAGAACCTCATTAATTATAGTCCTAAAAAGCTTGGTGTTATCCCTCCCCCCCCCACAAAGCAGATTATGAGATGAGGGTCAGTTGTGAGAAAGGGGTGTTGTGTTGCTTGATTCAAGTTCACTGATAATAAATAGTGGTAGTTAATAACGTTTAAGAAGATTGTGAAGAACTGGGGGGGGGGGAACCCAGAATATAAAAAAGCATAGATCATATGCATTTTAAAATCCTGTAAGGGAATCAGTATTAAAAGAAGTTTTGATCTTTAAAGAGGTTACTAGTTGTAGAATAATTCTTTGGTATCAGATAAATGTAATATTACTTAGATTCTTAAATCTTTCATCTTATTAATGTGAACATTCCTTCAAGAATACAGATAACTACCTATTTGTGCTTGCGCATTCTATGTGACTTGTCAGTGTCTTCATAAATTTGCACAGGGAATCCTCATTTTGCCTGGTATCATGAGGATAACATTGGAGTATATAAACTGTTGTCTGCCTACCTGTTATCCTTTGTTTTCTCCATGTGACAAGCCCATTAATTTTTTTTTATCATTTGTTACCTGATGATATACTTTATTCAATTCTCCATAGATTTTTCCTTTTTTTTAAAAAAAAAATTATTGATATATTTTTTCACATTAACTATAATTTCAGTATCCCTTTTCCTGCCCCTCCCAGAGGCAATCCAATAGCAAATAATATTTTTTATTTTTATTTTTTTTTTTTTGCTTTTTTTTTGGAGGGCAGTTGGAATTAAGTGACTTGCCCAAGGTCACATGGCTAGTTTTTGTGTTAAGTGTCTGAGGCCAGATTTGAACTCAGTTCCATCCTGACTCCAGGGCTGGTGCTTTATTCACTGTGCCACCTAGCCGCCCCACAAATAATATATATTTTTTTCAAATGCTTTATTAACTTCTGGTTTACATCATTCATTTCTGCCAGATTTTGAGTTAGAAATTTTTTCCCAGTTTTTCCCCTATTCACTGCTCCCAAATAGCAGTCCCACAGGATATCCCCTCCTCCAATCTTCCCTCTCCCATATCTTCTCCCATAACCCCCTTCAGCTTTTCCAGTAGGGCATGGTGGATCTCCATGCCCCAGGGCCTGTATATCTTATTTCCCAATTACATGTAAAATAGTATTAATAATAGTATGTGTGTGTGTGTGTATATATATATATACATATATATATATATATATATTTTTTTTTTTTAACATTTGATTTTAAAACTTTGAATTCCAGATTCATTCCCTTCCTCCCATGTCACCCACACTTAACTGGGAAGATAAGCAATTTAGTATAGGTTGTACATGTGTAGCTATGTAAAACATTACCATAGTAGATATATTGTATAAGACTGACTATATTTCCCTCCCTCCTATCCCACTTGTTCTGTTCTCTACTTTGATCCTGTCCCTTTTCAAAAGTGGGTGCTTCCAACTTCCCTCCCCCTCAGCCTGCCCTCCCTTCCATCATCCCCCCTCTCATCCCCTTACCCCCTACTCTCCTGTAGGGTGAGGTACCCTATTTAGTGTGTATGTCATTCTCTCCCTGAGCCAAATTCAATGAGAATATGGTTTTGCCTTTTTGTCTCCCTGTTCTTCCCCTCCATTGTAACCATTTTCCCTTGCCTCTTTAATATGAGATAGTTTACCCCATTCTGTCTCTCCCCATCTCCTCTTACTTTCACCTTTTAAGTAGCATCCCTTCCTATTGAATTAGTCCTGTGCCCTCTATGTATACCTGTAAACATATATACACACATTCACATATGTATTCATATGCCCATATGCCCTCCTGTATAGACATGTATGTGTGTATGTATGTGTATATATGTATATGTGTGTGTGTGTGTGTGTATATATATATATATATATATATATATATATATATATATATATATATATATATATATATATACACATACATATTTCTATTCCCTTCAAATATTTTCATACTGAGAAAAGTTTCATCAGTTACAATTATTGTTTTTCCATGTAGGAATGTAAATAGTTCAACTTTGATAAATTCCTTATGATTTCCCTGTTTACCTTCTCATTCTTCTCTTGCTTCTTGTATCTAAATGTCAAGTTTTCTATTCAACTTCAATCAAGTCCTCTATTTCACTGCATGACCATATTTTCCCCTGAAACATGATACTCAGTTTTGCTGAGTAGGTGATTCTTGGTTTTAATCCCAGCTCCTTTGACCTCCAGAATATCATATTCCAAGCCCTTCAGTCCCTCAGTGTAGAAGCTGCCAGATCCTGAGATCCTGTGTTATCCTGATTGTGTTTCCACAATATTCAAATTGTTTCTTCCTGGCTGCTTGTAATAGTCTCTCCTTGATCTGGGAATAATATTATATAATATATAATATAATACAATGATAAAAGACCTGGCTATAATATTCCTAGGGGTTTTCTTTTTGGGATCTTTTTCAGAAGGTGTTCAATGGATTCTTTCAACCTCTATTTTGCCCTCTGGTTCTAAAACATCAGGGCAATTTTCCTTGAGAATTTCTTGAAGGGTGATAGGTTCTTTCTTTGATCATGGCTTTCGGGTAGTCCAGTAATTTTTAAATGATCTCTCCTGGATCTGTTTTCCAGGTCAGTGGTTTTTCCCATGAGATATTTCACATTGCCTTCTATTCTTTCATTTGTTTGGATCTGTTTAACAGCATCTTGATTTCTCATAAAGTCACTAGCTTCCATTTGCTCCAATATAATTCTGAAGGAATGATTCTCCTCAGTGAGCTTTTGAGATTCTTTTTCCATCTGGCAAATTCGGCTTTTTAAGCATTCTTCTCCTCATTGCCTTTTTGAGCCTCCTTTGCCATTTGAGTTAGTCTATTTTTTAAGGTGTTATTTTCCTCAGTCAGACTGTTGACTCTCATTTCATAATTTTCTTGCATTGTTTTCATTTCTCTTTCCAATTTTTCCTCCCCTTCTCTTACTTGCTTTTTCCATGGCCTGTGAACAGCTCGTATTTTTCTTTGAAGCCTTTGGTGCAGGAGTTCTGACTTCACTGTCTTCCTCCTGTTCCATGCTTTGATCCTTTTTATGGCCAAAAAAGGAGTGTAAAGTTGGGTAGCTCTGTTTACTTTGTTTCCCTTGTTTACTCATGTTGCCACTCAATCACTTGACCCCTGGGCCACAGTTGGACTCTGCCACTAGACAGGGGAGCTTCCATCCCAAACACTGGGGTTTGCTCAGCTGCTGAAGGCATTAGTTGGGTGGCCCTCTCTGAAGCCTCCACACAATCTGGCAAGCTGGTCGCACACCCCAGGACCTCCACCCTAGACCACAATCCAGATCCAAGCAGGTTAAAGCAAGAGCCATTACCCCTCAGACTGGTCTCTTGGTTCCACTACACTCTGCAGGCCAGGAGCTGATGCTGCCACATGCAGTGGTGTCTCAGCACTTTCAAAGGCTTCTCACCCCAGGGGCAAAGGACGACTGCACTACAGAGTACTGCATCCCAAAGTACAAAACGCACTGACCTCTCACTTTGTCCTTGGCATCTATGTGTTGTTGATAATTCTGGAAACCACCATAGCTGCTGGTGATCTGAAGTCCCTCCAGCTGGTGCTTGGTCGGGCTCACCCTGGTGCTAAAGCCTCCGGCTTGTTCAGCTCCCAGACTGCTGTGTTGTTCGCTTCCTACCAGGCTGGCCTCAGAGGGAGCTTAGCTTCTCTGTGTCATTTTGTGGGTTATGTAGCTCCAAAGTTTGTTCAGAGTCTCCTTTTACATGAATTGGGGGAGGTGGAAGCCGGAGACCCAAAGAAGGTTTCTACTCTAGGTTGACTCCGCCCCTTAGAAGCTGCAAATAATATTTTTAAAGAAAAAAAAAGGAAAAGGAGGAGAATTACCAAAATGAATCAATACTTTTTTGTTTTCTAAACATTCTTTTTTAAATAATATTTCCCCCAATTACATGTAAGATTACAATTTTAAACATTAGTGGTTGTTTTCTATCAGATTTAAGTCCAAATTCTATCCTTTCCTCCTTCTCCTCTCCCTTCCATGAGACTCTAACCAATCTGATAATAGGTTATACTTGTGCAATCATGTAAAAAGTTTCCATATTAGTCATTTTGTGGAAGGAAATGTGAAGGAAAAAAAGTGAAAAATACCGTGCATTGGTCTGTATTTAGATGCCATTAGTTCTGTCTCTAGAGATATATTTTTCATCATAAGTCCTTTGAGATTGTCTTGGATCATTATCAATCAATACATTTTTTTTTAACTTCTGATTTACATCATTCATTTCCATCAGATTATGAGTTACATTTTTTCCCTACCCACCACCCTAGAATAGCAGTCCCACCAGATATCCCCTTATCCAATCTGGTCTCTCCCATATTTTCTTCCATATCCCCTTCGACTTTGCCATTAGGGCAAGGTGAATCTCTGAGCCCCAATTCCTGGACATCTTATGAAACATTTAATTTTAAAACTTCGATTTTCAGATCCATTCCCTTCCTCCCTTGTCACCCACTCCCTCTGAGAAGATAAGCAATTCAGTATGTGTTGTACTTGTATAGCTATGCAAAACATTACCATAGTAGATTTATTGTAAAAGACTGCTTATATTTCCCTCCCACCTGTCTCACCTCCCACCTGGTCCATTCCCTGCTTTGATCCTGTCCCTCTTTGATAGTGGGTACTTCCAACCTCCCCTCCCCCTAGAATGCCCTCCCCTCCATCATCCCCCCTCTCATCCCCCTTTCCCCTACTCAGGAGAGTGAGTGAGGGTAAGATATTCCATTTAGTATGTGATTCTCTCCTTGAGCCAACTTCAATGAGAATATGCTTTTGCCTTTTTGCCTTCCTGTTCTTCCCCTCCCCTGCAACTACTTCCCCTTGCCTCTTCTACATGAGATAGTTTGCCCTACCCTGTCTCTCTCCATCTCCTCTTGCCACTTTCCTCTCTCACCTCTTGACTTCACCCCTTAAGAATCATCCCTTCCTTGGGGCGGCTAGGTGGCGCAGTGAGCAGAGTACCGGCCCCGGAGCCAGAAGGACCCGAGCTCGAATCTGGCCCCAGACACCCAACACACAAACAAAAACCCAGCCGTGTGACCCCGGGCAAGTCACCCAACCCCAATTGCCCTCCAAAAAAAAAAAGAATCATCCCTTCCCATCAGATTCAACCTGTGCCCTCTATCCATGTATACCTGTGAACATATGCCATGTACCCTTCTTCAATTATTTTCATAATGAGAAAGGTTTCATCAAACACAGTTATTGTTTTTCCATGTAGGAATGTAAATAGTCCGACTTTGATAAGTTCCTTTTGATTTCTTTTCCTTGATTACCTTGATTACCTTCTCAACATCTCTTGCTTCTTGTGTCTGAATGTCAAATTTTCTATTCAACTCTGGTTTTTTCATCAAGAATGCTTGAACGTCCTCTATTCCACTGAAACAAAATACTCAGTTTTGCTGGGTAGGTGACCCTTGGCTTCAATCCCAGCTCTTTTGCCCTCTGGAATATCATAGTCCATGCTCTTCGATCCCTCAGTGTAGAAGCTGCCAGATCCTGCTATTCTGATTGTGTTTCCACAATATTGAAATTGTTTCTTCCTGGCTGCTTGTAGTACTTTCTCCTTGATCTGGGAGTTCTGGAGCCTGGTTGTAATATTCCTGGGAGTTTTCTTTTTGGGATCTTTTTCAGGAGGTGATCGGTGGATTCTTTCAACCTCTGTTTCCCCCACTGGGTCTAAAACATCAAGGCAATTTTCCTTGAGAATTTCTTTAAGGATGATTTCTAGGTTCTTACTTTGATCATGGCTTTCAGGTAGTCCAATAATTTTTAAATTATCTCTCCTGGATCTATTTTCCAGGTCAATGGTTTTTCCCATGAGATATTTCACATTGCCCTCTATTCTTTCATTTGTTTGGATCTGTTTAATAGTATCTTGATTTCTCATAAAGTCACTAGCTTCCATTTGCTCCAGTCTAACTCTGAAGGAATGAATCTCCTCAGTGAGCTTCTGAGATTCTTTTCCATCTGGCAAATTTGGCTTTTTAAGGCATTCTTCTCCTCATTACCTTTCTGAGCCTCTTTTGCCATTTGAGTTAGTCTATTTTTTAAGGTGTTATTTTCCTCAGTCAGGCTGTTGACTGTCATTCCATACTTTTCTTGCATCCTTTTAATTTCTCTTCCCAAATTTTCCCCCACTTCTCTTATCTGCTTCTTAAGGTCCTCTATGGCCTGTAGACAGCTTGTATTTTCATTTGGGGCTTTTGGTGCAGGAGTTCTGACCTCACAGTCCTCCTCCATGCTCTGAGCCTCTTTGCCCCTAAAATAGGAGTCCAATGTTGAACTTTTCTGTTTATTTTGTTTCTTTTGCTGAGGCATGTTACCACTTAATTACTTGATTTTTGGGCTTGTTGCCACAGTAGGACTCTTCCACCAGACAGGGGAGCTTCCGCCCAAACGTGGGGTCTTCACAACTTCCGCCAGTTGGGTGGCCTCTGTAAAGCCTCCACCCACTCTGGCAAATTGGATACCCACCCCAAACTTCCCCCCCAGACCACAATCCAGATCCAGGCAGTTTAAAGCAAAAGCGATTAACCCCCAGACTGATTGCTGGATCTCCCTACAATTCACAGACCAGGAGCTAGAGCCACTACTGAGGCTGCAAAATGGCTTCTGTGCAGCTGTTTCTTCAGCAGCTTTTTGCCCCCAGGGGAGGAAGCCACGCCTTCCCCAAATACTGGTCCCAAAGTCCATAGGGCACTAACCTCTCACTTTGTCCTAGGCATATCTGTGCTGATAATTCTGGAATCGCCACAATTGCTGGTGTTCTGGGGTCCCTCCAGCCGGCTGGAGGCCCGGCCGCCCTGGGGCTAAAACCGCGGACCTGGGCTCGGCTCTGTGAGCTGCGCTGTCGGTTCCCAGCGTGCTGTGCTGCCTGCTCTCAGAGGGCTGCACTAGCCGCTCCCTGCAGGTCTGCTGGGCTGTCCTCAGCAGGAGGTTAGCTTCTCTGTGCCGTTCTGTGGGTGCTGGGGCTCCAGAAGTTGTTTGGAGTCCCCTTTCACATTGTTTGAAATTTGTGTGGGGCAGAGCACATTGGGAATGCTGTTTCTACTCCGCCATATTGGCTCCGCCCCCCAATACATTTTTTAAACGTCTGAAAATATGCAGTGAAGTAGGGGTATCTTCTCACATCTCTCCTGAAGCATTTAGATGGTATAGTGAGTAAAAAGTGCTAGGTCTGGCCATGAGTTCAAATACTGCCTTAGATACTTATTTGAGCAAGTAACTTAATCTCTGTCTCAACTTCTTGCTGTAAAATGAGCCCAGCCCCACACCTTACTTCCCAGGGTTGTTTTGATTGAGGATTACATGAGATAATATTTTTAAAGTGCTTAGCATAGTACCTAGTACATAGTTGGTATGTATAAATGCTAGCTGCTTCTCTTCCTGCCTGCCCAGCCCCCGCTGTAATCATTTTCCGCTCTTCCAGGTTGAACCCCCACTTTTGTGAGAGAAACAAATTTTTTCAAAGTCTATTACAGTGGGGCAGCTAAGTGGCACAGAGAGTAGAGCACCGGCCTTGGAGTCAGGAGGACCTGAGTTCAGATCCGACCTCAGACACTTAGTGTGTGCACGTGCGCGCACACACACACACACACACACACACACACCCCTAGCCATGTGACCTTGGGCAAATTACTTAACCCCAATTGTACTCCAAAAAGCAAAAAAAATTAAAAAATAAAAAAGTCTATTATAAAAACCTTGTCTGACAATGAATATATTATTGTATTCTGTTAATCCCATAAAGGGGGGATAATTTCCTGCTCATGAAGGAAGGATATATGATTATTTCTTCCTCCTTACATCCCCACAACCATTTTCAGAGTTCTAAATTTTCTTTTAGTTTTCCTTTTTATCCTATTAATGTTGTCAGTCTTTGTATATATTTATTCTCTTATGATTCTGTTTATTTTGCTCTGCAAATTTGTTCATACAAGGGGTGGCTAGGTAGCATAGTCAGTAGGGCACTGGCCCTGGAGTCAGGAGGACCTGAGTTCAAATCCAGCCTCAAACACTTAATATAAAACTAGCCGTGTGACCTTGGGCAAGTCATTTAACCCCAATTGCCCTGCCTTTCCTCAAAAAGAAAAAAAAAATTATTCATGCAAATCTAACCCATGCTACTCTGAATTCCTTACTCCACAAATTCATATGAAGTGTGATTATGTAGTAGACACTTCTTAGGTCTCTATGCAAATTAATCTTGTTCTTCAGTAGGCACATGTTTTTAAAAAAAAATGCTAAGCCACTATATACTTCTCATGGAGCAGATTTATATTTAGAACATACTGGCAAAAATCTCTTACATCACTGAGGTAACAATACATCAGGTACCCTCAGAGAGTACATGGTCTAGCGAATCACTTACTGAAAAGTCAGTGCAAGAAGCAACTTTATAACTAAGCCCGCTTTATCTGAAGTGATGTGAATGAATACTGGTTGATTCCCTTGTTTTTTGAGTTTAGTACATTGAATTCTGTGTCTGGTGTATTCATTCACCAACTGTTTATTTTGTATTTATTTTTTTAGTTTCTTTTTTTTTGTGTTTCTGTTCAGGAAACATTTGTTTTAAAACATATATCACCAAGTAGTGCCTGCAAATTACTTCAGATCTCTAGATCTGATTCCTTATATATAAAATGATCTTTAAGACCCTTCCCAGGACTAATATCCATTATATGAGAGCACAAACATTAGATGAGAGTTTGTACCACCAAATTTACTTGTAACTAAATACTTTTAAAGCTCTCTAAAATCTGGCTTTCACCTGCCTTTCCATCCTTCTTTTATGTTATTCCTCTTCACAAACTATGTTCCAATTAAACTAGGCTACTAGTCATTCCCTTAGCTTGATATTCTATCTCCCAACTCTCTAAATTCACCCAAGTTTTTTCTCATACCTAAAATGCACTTCCTCCTCCTCTTAGAATCCTTATCATCCTTCAAGGCTCAACTCAGGGGTCACTTTTGTGAAGCTGTCATTGATCCCTACATTTGTGAACCTTCTCTCAATTTTTGTTGTATTATGCTTTTTGTTGGTATGTTTTGTACCTACTGATAAATATAAACTTTAATTTGAATCATTATTTGCCTTGCACGTAGTAGGTGCTTAAATGTTTGTTGAATTTATAATTTTAATCTGTAACATCTGTTTCTCAAAACTTATCAAACCATAGGACCACTCTCTACTTCTCTTTATTTATGTGGGGATAAGTTTTATCTTATGAGCAGAATCTAATATAAGATGAAATTCACTAGCAATAAATATAAAGTCTTGCACTTTATATTTAATTAAGCTCAGCAAATATGAGAACAAATATGAGATGACAAAGGCATATATAGATATATGAAAACATTAAGTTTCACTTCTGAAAAAAATCTCAGTGTTTTAAAATACTACAAACGTAATATGAGTTACTAAGGTAGTGTGGCAGTCAACAAAGGTAATGTGATTTTGGTCTGCATTAAGAGAAGCTGAGAAATTCCCTGTTCTTTTCCAAACAAGTCATGTCAGGATAATCTTATTTCCTTGCTGTACTGTGTCCTCGTCAGACTTCATCTGTACTATTGTATTCATTTCTGGATGTCATTGTTTAAGAGGGATATTGATAAGATGGAGAATATCCAGAGGAGGGTAACCAAGATAGTGAAGAAACTGAGTCCACGTCATGAAAATTAGTTGAAGGAATTGGACGTATTTAGCCTGGTGAAGGGAAAATTTAAAAGGGACATAGTAACTATCTTCAGGTATTTAAATGGCTGTCATGTGACTGGAGACTTGTCGATCTGACCATACTTTAACATGAAATTGGAGAGTTAGAAGAGAGCTTACCTACAGCCATAAATCCAGATCCATAAAGATGAGCATTTATCATAGAGTAGGAATAACACTGAAAGTCCCAGTAATTCATAGCAGATGATACATGGGAAGAGGGGCAGTAATATTCATGGTCTCACATGCCTATATAGGAATGCATAAAGTACAGGTAATAAAATGACCTAGTATTCTTAATGCAAGGAAATAAATACAGTTTCATAAGTATCACTGCATGTGTGGAGATCCATAAACCAGAATGGGTAAAGCACAGTCAGGAGCATTTAGGTAAAAATCAAAGAAAAGAGAAATGGTAATATTGCCCTGCATGAATATTTCATACTGCTATCCAAAAGGAAGAAATGAACATTGAACTTTAAAAGCACATCAGAACAACCTTTCTCAGTAAGAAAGGATTTAAATGCCTGCTGTGTCAGATACTATACTAAGCATTGGAATACAAAAAATGAAACAAACTCTATCTCAGTGAGTTTCCATTCTGTTGGTTGAGGCAACATATATAAAGTATGGAACAAATAAGTATGACATAAATACAAAGCATAAGAAGGACACTAGCAGTTCAAATAAGAAGACTTAGTAGAGAAGGTGGCACTTGAGTTGTGTCTTAAAGAAACAAAGGGGTGGTGAGGCAGAGGTGGAAAAGGAATGCATTTTAGGTATGTTGGAAAGTTAGTGCAAAGGGTTGGATGTGGGAAATGGAATACCATGTGTGAAGGATGAAGAGAAGGCCAGTTTGGTTGGATTGGGGAGTGTGGGAAGAATAGTGCTATATGATGCTGCTGAAAAGATAAATTGGGACTACGTTTGAAGGACTTAAAAAGGTAAACAGAACTGTCTATTTTAGCTCAGCAGTGGGAGCCATTAGAATTTATTGAGTAAAGGAGTGATCTGGCCAGATCTGCTGTTGAGTAAAAGTACTTTGGTATCTGTGTGCAGGGTGTTTGGGAGAGGGAAAGAGGCTTGAGGCAGGGAGACCATTAGTCTTTTGCAATAATCTAGGTCACAGGTGATGAGGGCCAGAAGTTCGGTGGTGATTGTATGAGTAGAGGTAAGAAGTTGGATATTGTTGTACAGGTTAAAATGACAAGATTTGACAATTGATTAGATATCCAGGATAAGAGAGGGTGATGCAATAACAGATGATGCTAAGGTTACAAATCTTTAAAGTAGATTCTTCTAACTGTAGACTAATCCTAACAGTTCTAAAATGCATTAAAGGGATAGTTCATGTCCATTTCAAGAAGGAAGCTATAATTGCTATGAACTGGCAGACGTCATCAAAAACAAGTCATGTCAGGATAATCTTATTTCTTTATCTAATTAAAAGATTGGTGGGATAGTCTACTTCAATTTTTGACACAGATTTTGTGGAGAAGGTAGAAATAGATGAACTGGGTCATAGTTCACTTAAATTGATTGAATCAATTAAATAATTAGATTTCAGAAGTGATGATTAATGGATTAATGTCAGCCTGGAGGGAGGTCTGTAGTGGAGTGTCCTGGGACTCATATCATCACCCCTGTTCTGGTCAATCTTTTTATCATTGACTTAGATAAAGACATGTATAACGTGCTTATTCAGTTTTCAAATGACACAAAACTAGAAGGAATAGTCAGTGTATTAGATGAAAGAAACAGGCTCTAAAAGACAAGAGGTTCTAAACAGAGTAATGGACCAAGTTTAATGATGAAGTTTAGTGAGGATAAATCTAGTCTTAGGCTTAGGTATAGAAAACAAATTGTACAAATATAGAATGAGGGAAGACATGGCTATATTTATAGTTAATGTAAGGGGGAAACAGGGAACTTAATAAACCGTAACATGCAGCAGTGTGTGTGTGTATAAATGTAGATGATATCTATATCTATATCTGTCAGGAGACCACAAAGAACTAGGAATGCAGTGAGAGTGAGTGCAGATATGCTCATGTAATATAAGATGAAATTTTCCCCTCTCCTGTGGGATAAGCTTATGGAGGGAGTTAATGATGCTGCTCTTCTAGATAGGAAGCGAGATTATGTGATGTCTGGCATACTAACTACTTAATATCTGTTGAGTGGTGAATATAGATGTGAAACATTTAGTAGTGTAGAGTGGAAGTTACTGAGAATTCATTGTCTGGTGTTAGTAAGGCATTTGATGAGAATCAGAGTGTATTCAAAGGAGCAACAGGTAATCAATTGGGAGGAATGTGTTTGGCAATACCAAATAAGGTATTTGGCCATAGGTTTTCTCCCACTTCATAATGGGTGGGAGTGGGAGGTTAGGGAAGATATATATTGATTTTGGTACCAGTCTGGTATCTTAGTTTGTACCACCTTGGCATACAAACGTCTCAGATTATAAATTCCTTATGGTCAAGGACCTTTGTATTCTCAGTTCCTTGCCAAATAGCTGCTTAATAAAAGGTTGTTGATATAAATTATGGTGATAATAATGACCCAGTCAGATTCAATCTAGCAGTGCCAGATTATTATTGGCTGTACTTATTTCTGGTTTCTGATTCCCTAAAGAAGGTATCAGTAGTGACATTGGACATACATAATTTGACTCTTGTAATGTAATGTGATCTTTTGTTTTATTTAATAAGTATCTAGTGTCCTGAATAAGGAAGGTGATAGTCATGGCTAGACTACAGTTGAAATATTATGTGTAATTCTTGGTGGCACATTTTTGGAAGAATATTAACTGAATAAAATATATCTAGTGATGGGTGACTAGAATGATTTATGGGACTTGAAACCATAGGATTGATTAAAAGAACTTGAAATATTTAGCATGGAAAAGAAAAGGTATGTATAGGTGTAGAGAAATTACTGTTTTCCAAACATTTGAAGACTTGTCATGGAGATGGAGAGATGAGATATATTTGCTTGGCAGAGCCAGTAAGTAAATATTACAGAGAAACAGTTTTCTGTTTGATGAGGGAAGGATTCCTGACTTTTAGAGCTGTCCAAAAGTAGAATGGACTGCCTTAGAGGGCATTTATAGACTAAAACAATCATCCGTAAATATAAATATTTCCATATACAATGAAGTATAGAAAAATTTTATGTGTGAAACCATGGATCTGTTACTTAAAGTTATCTTTAAATTTAATGTAGTCGCAGTTATATTACCATTGTCTGTCCTGTTATGAATTCTCTTCTGTTTTTACGTAGAATTTTGTTTGATTGATATTTTTTGCATCATTACAACTATTTCTTCTCCTTCTCTCTCTCTCTCTCTCTCTCTCTCTTTCTTCTCTCCTCTCTATCCCTCTCTCCCCCTCCCTCCATTTCCCTCTCTCATTCTCTCTCCACCCCTTCCGTCCCCTTCCCCTATCCTCAATAACCTTTCTCTTTTAACAAATAAAGATAGTCAAAACCATATTGTGTTGGATTGGTTTCATTTGTAAATGCATGTCTCTTTCTGAAACTATAGTCATTTACCTTGCCAAGAGGAGACATGCTTCACCAATTTTTTTGGAGTCTTGATTGACTATGGAACTGATAGAGTTCTTGACTATTATAAATATTTGCAGTATTATAGTCTTTGTATAAATAATTCCTCTGGTTCTGCTCACTTCACTCTGAATCATTTCATACAAACTTCCTAGTTTTTTTCTGAGTCTGTCCCTTTGGCAATTTCTTACGGTACTATAATATTCCATTCTGTTCATATATCATAATTTGTTTAGCCATTTTGCAACTGACAGGCACCAGCTACTTTGTTTTCAGTTCCTTACTTCAATTTAAAAAATGTTTCTAGAATTGTTGTTGTTTTATGGGGCTTTTGGGGATAGTCCCCTTCACTGGAGATCTTTAAACAAAAGTTTCTTTTTACTCTGGAATGTTGTAAGGGGAAATTCCTGCCCTAATAGATGTTGGACTGGTATTTTAGGCCAAAATTATGAGTTTCTTTACCTTATCCTCAACCTTCACATAGTCCACATTGCCAAATCTTGTCACTTGTACCATTACAACAAATCTCATATCTATATCCACTGCATACTCTGCTTCAAAATTTCCTCATTCTCCTTTCCCCCCTTTTATCCCAAGTTTATTCTAGTATCCCACAACTCCCTCTGTAATAATATTACAGTTCTTTTAATATATTTCAAATCATTTTGGGAAGCATTGGAGTTAAGTTTCAAGTGTCCTTTCCAATTTGAAAAATTGGAAAAAAGTGTAGTTGTTTTCCATTATTAATTGATGTGTGAATTTAAAAGAGCAGTTAGACTACTTCACCCAAATTGATAAAGGGAGTGTGGGGGTTTGGTTATGCAACTGCATGATTTCTTCTTCCTGTTACTATTCATGATTACCATATTTAAATTGAATTTGTGCATAGGAAGAAAACTTTAGCACCTGTAGAAATTCCAGTAAAATGGCATTTCCTAAACCTACTCTTGATTTTTACTACAACTTCCAGTAACACCTCGATTACCTACTTTCCTTGTAACACCATCCCTACCTGTGGTCTCACTCTTCTCCATTTCCAGTCTCAGCCCTATACTAAACCAGTTCAACTTTCCATTGTGTGGTACTCTACAATCCCTTGCCTTCCTGTCTTGTTGCTACTCATACCTTTCCAAACACCTGACTCTAGTTCAGCCCTACCATCTGTCTTACACCTTCCTACTTCTGTGCTGCTGAATGCTCTGGGAGGAAGTCATCCAAGAATGTTGATTGGGTCCAATTCAAATTTATTATCTAATATTAACTGGGTCTTTTTTACTGCATGGTAATTATTTTTTTCTTCCCTGATTGACTCCCTATTATACTCATCACAGCATATTTTTTCTTCCAGTCCTTTCACCCTTAGCAGAGTACCTTTTTACATACTTTACCAAAAAAATTGAGTCCAGCCACCATAAGTTTCCTTTTCTCCTTGAAATTATGCTCTTAGATTCTTTCAATATTGCCCTTTACTTTTTTTCCCTTTTTTTTTTTTTTTTTGAGGGAGGGAAGGTGGGGCAGTTGGGGTTAAGTGACTTGCCCAAGGTCACTTACTAGTTTTGTGTCAAGTGTCTGAGGTCAGATTTGAGCTCAGGTCCTCCTGACTCCAGGGCTGGTGCTCTAATTCACTGTGCCACATAGCCACCCCAGCCCCCTTTACTTTTGCCTTTGAATCCTATTCCTTTCTGTCTCCTGTAAGAGCTTACTCTTTGATCATCCCCTCTCCTTTTTCTGATCCTGTCTTTCCTAAATTGTACTTTGTCCATTAATTCCATCTCTTCTGCCTCCAAATGTGCTGAATTCTTCATACTTAAAAAAATTGCCATTTAACCTTGTCATCAACTCATAGCTGTCTTGCTTTTATAGCCATACTCCTATTGTTTTCACTCATTTCTTTCCTTTCCTCACCTCTCAGTTTTCAAGGTTACCAGAAAGTTCTTTGTTGCCAAATTGGACTTTTCTCAGTCCTCATCCTTCCTGACTTCTCTGTAGCACTTGATGCTTATGACTATACCTTCTTCCTGAATATCCCTGGATTTTCATGATTCTTCTCCCCTGGTTCTTCTACCTTTCTAACCTTACCTTCTTTTAAGTCTGCTTTGCTGAATCATCATAGATATCCTGCCTCTATATACACGTGTACACCAGGGCTTTACACTGTGCCCTCTTCTGTTTATATTCTGTTTTGGTGTTTCATGAACTCCCCTGAATTTAGTGAGTCTTGAGATTTCAAGTACTTAGCACAATGCCTGGCACATAGAAGGTGCTTAATAAATGCTTATTGACTTGAAATGATTTACTCAAGCCAATAGGTATCTAAATCAGGATTCAAATTCTCATCTTCCTGACTCTAAGTTTAGCATTATCTATCTGCGTAATGTACTTAATATGTTATTTGCATTGCAGGTATTTAAAATTTGTATTGCAGGTATTTAAAATTAATTCTTATTTTTATCTGCTGTTTGGCATATTTTGAAAGTTTTGAGAAAATTGCATTTTTATAGTGACCTGATCAATTTATAGGCATAAACTTTATAGGTATGTGCAAAGTAATTATGACAAGGTGATTCCATTAAGATATCAGTTTGTAGAACTAAAATATATTTTTTATTCTTAAGTTAAGCAGAAGCATTCTTCCATAACCCTTAAACTTTGTCCAACTAGGTCTTTATAATGTGGTAGCAAAGTTTTAATAATGTTATTTTGTTTCATAGATTAAGGGAACAAAGGGGCAGGTTACAAGGGCGGATATTCTTCAGGTTGGTCTTCGAGAATTACTGAATGCCCTTTTTTCTAATCCTGTGGACAGCAATTTAATTTGTGCAGTAAAACTACTGAAGGTAGGGTTTATTAAAATTTTTCTTTCAAATCTTAACATTCACTGTGTCTGTCGTGTGTTTAGAAAAAAGAAGAAAAATTGAGACCATATTATAATTATTCACAATATACATATTAAGTTTTTTTTTATCAAGAACTTCAGACAAACTTTACAGTCTTACATTGAACAGCTAAATCATAAGCACAGTACCTGGTATATGCAAGGATATACTTTTAAATAAATGCTTATTGAGGGTTGATTAAAAAAAAATTAACACCATATTCTGACTCATGTTGTTTTTTGTGAACTTTAATTCAATTTTTATAATTTTTCCTGCTATTTAATGGGAATGTTTTATATCATTTACATAACAAAAAGTACTCTTAATTTTTATTATTCTTATAGTTAGTTGTATGAGAACCTTTCCACTAACATTTAAGGAAATTTGCCTGAAGGCATTCCATCATCCACCTGTAAGTTGTAATAGAGTTTAAGGTAGTTGTCACTGTTTTTAGCTTTTGTTCTTAATTCTAATGATTACACTTCTTATCGCCTTCCTTAACAAATACTCCTCAGATACTCTTTTGGTTCTTCATAAAACTAAGAAGTATACATTGAAATTTCTATAAAATATTCAGTTGAAGCAGAACTTCATTACCATGAGCAATTTTTGTAGCAACCTCCCCTAAATACTAAGAAAGAAATATTTTGGCAATAGGAAGAGAAGCCTACTGATACTTGATTATTTATTTAACATAAATATTTGTCTCCATATATAGGTCCTTGAGTCCATAACACATGACCCATGAACATCCTGTATATAGGAACAGCCTAACAACCTCTTGAACTTGAAACATCTGTAGACACAAGCTTATGCAGAGTTGGTTGTATGCCCCAGAGAGAGCTTCCTACCCATCATCTTTTCCTCCCTGTACCATTTCTTACTCGTAATGGTTATCATAAACAGGCAGAATCCTCACTGCCTTTTTCTTTCTTTTCCTTATTCATAGTTTGGTATTTCATCTTAGGCAATTTTACTCTTGGTCACTTTTGGCCTTCCTCTCCCAACTTCAGTTACTTTAGAAAAATCTCATTTCCTTCTCCTTTCCCCTTTTTTCCTATTTTTGAGCCTATCTAGTTTGTGTTCTACTGAAAGAATTAGCACAGTTAATATCCTATAGATCATGGGTGGGGAACCTGTGGCCTTCTAGGTCCTTGGGGGCAGGCAGCCTTTTGACTGAGTCCAGGTTTTATAGAACAAAGCCTTTTATTAAGGGGATTTGTTCTGTGAAGTTTGGATTCAGTCATAGGGCTGCACTAGGATCTAGAGGGCTGCACATAGGATCTAGAGGGCCACACATGGCCTTGAGGCCACAGGTTCCCCACCCCTACCCTAGATCCTGAGCCTTTGTAAGATACCAGAAATCCCTTTTAGAAATCTGTACCAAAAAAGTTTGCATTTGATGCCTTCTCCTTCCTCAATTAAAGCTGATTTTCCTCAAGTACTAGCATTCAAGAAATATGAAAACCTTTTAGTCAATTTAGATTTTTTTATTTTTGTTTATTGTTGTAGTAGTATTGTTTTCTATTCTTTTTCATGTTAAAATAAAGGTATGCCTGCTTTACAAAAAGTTGAATGAGCTTTTGTGGACTCAAGTGGGCACTTATCAAGCACTTAAATTTTTCTACAGAAATTAAGTTATATTTGGGACATCTTTAAAAATGAACTTTTGAAACAACTCAGTTACACATACGGACCTGGCATACGTGTGTGTGCGCATGCGCATGCATATGCACACAAATACATGTATACATGCATAATTATATGTATATATTTTTACTCATACATAAAGTTTTTAAATATTCCTACCTTTTTTTAATAATTGGGGATCTAAGTCTTTGAGATGCCCTATGGTTTTTCTCTAATTTTTGCTCATTTAACTTCACTTTAGTTGTGAGGTTTTGATCTTAAGTTTTACAATTGATAATACCCATAGCATGTGGCTCTATAAAATGTCACAAAATAACTGAAGCAATTCTTTTAACAAATAATAGTTGGTTCCTTATGTGGAACAATGGATAAAGGATCAGTTGCACAAAGAACATTTAACCTTTGTGTTATTTTCACTTAGGTTTTTTACATACATAGAAAATCTCATTTTTCTTTTTGACTGAAAAAGTAGAGGAGAAATTTTAAGATGCAGAAAAGATCATACTGATGGGGGGGCAATTATACATTCATATAATAAGCATAGATATATCTAAATTTCACTAGTTAAGTGCTGTCTGATATATTTGTCTTCTTAATAATCTACTTCAATATAAGAACTAGGTCACTGTAGAAACTAATTTTCAGATTTTATGAGGATGGAGTTAATTTTATGGTTATGTTTGAGTTGTTATGGGCTTTAGGGCCCTCAATACATTTTAAAGATTTGCTGGCAAAAGTTAACCCTTTTTAAATGATTACTGACCTGAAGGCCTAGGTGTGTAAGAGAAATGAAAGCAAAACTGTATATTTATGATTATTAGGGCCACGGCTAAAGTTGAGTTTTAGCTATTCTCTATTCCAAATGGAACCATAGCCAGTTGAAGACCCCAAAGTAGTATTAGGAGTTTTGTAGTCATAAAGAAAATATTAGGAAAATGAGATGGCTTGCTATAAAGGGAAGAGCAGTGGTGACTAGTGCTAGTCTTTTATTTGCTATTAACTATAGCAGTGTTGTCTTGAACAAGCCATTTCACCCAAGATCATCCATTTCCTCATTTTATAAAATGAGGTTGGCTTGGTCATCTCTTAAAGTTGCTTCTGGCTCAGTGATTCTATATTTGTCAGAGAATGTTAAGAATGCAACTAATAATCTTGCTTTTTTAAAGAATTTCTGTAGTTTATTGAATTCTTTATTTTTACTAATAACCTGCTTTCTTAGTTGACAGGGTCAGTTTTGGAAGATGCATGGAAGGAAAAAGGAAAGACAGATATGGAAGAAGTGATTCAGAGAATTGAAAATGTTGTCCTAGATGCAAATTGCAGCAGGTGGGAAGAGAAGTGACACAGATAGCAGCCTAATTTTAATGCAATTCATCCCTGCTTTCTATTTGTGGGGTGTTTTGTTTTACTATACTTTTTTAGGGACATTTTATCTTAAGAATAAATGAATTCACTATCTTAAATATTTTGCAGAGATGCAGAAATTTTTATTCAAGGGATACTATTTTTATTGATTGACCTTTGCTCATCTGGCCACTTTGCTTTTATTTTTTGTACCATACCCCTTCTTCTACAAAAGAATCAATTTAAAAACTTAGCAAGATACATCGATAACTAACAGAGTAAGGTGTTTATTTGTATGGTAACTAGGTAAAAGTGCCTCACTAAAGATGTTTTCGTTGCAGTTGTAATTTAATTTTGGACTGAGTTACAATAATTCAGTCAGCAGCTTCTAATATTTCTTAGATCTATAACTATTTACCACATTTACAAATTCTAAGATTTATATTATCATATCAGTAGTCAGATGTATATCTTCTATTAGAAATCCAATAAATGTAATTTCCCAAGTAAATTTTAGTATTTATACATATTTTTTTCATAAATGAGACAAAAATAGATAAAACAAGGAAGAAAGCCAAGAACTTCCTATTTATTGAACACATATTTGATTTTTCTTTTTTTTGCTTTTTGGAGGGCAATTGGGGTTAAGTGACTTGCCCAAGGTCACATGCCTAGTTTTTGTGTTAAGTGTCTGAGGCCAGATTTGAACTCAGGTCCTCCTGACTCCAGGGCCAGTGTACTCTATTCACTGTGCCACCTAGCTGCCCTTCAACACATATTTGAATGTCTATGATGCTCTGGCCAATATAGAATGTGAAAAAAATGTGGCACAGTCTTTGTCCTCAAAGAACTAAATAATCAGTGTGAACTAGTGATGGCATTCTAGATCACAGTTAAAGATATAGTTAATCTAGACCTTCATATTTGTTGAAGTTTTAGAAATTGAGATAGCTTTTGACTATATAGGAAAATTCAGCAGGTAAGGATTTAAGCAGCCAGGCCAAATAAAACCCTAAAATTTTTAAGGACTTTGAGAAACCAGATTACATATTACTAGATTGCAAGAAAATTTCCATTATTGTTCTAATGCACTATAAACTTTTGTTTACTGCAGAGATGTAAAACAGATGCTTTTGAAGCTAGTAGAACTTCGATCAAGTAACTGGGGTAGAGTTCATGCCACCTCAACATATAGAGAAGCAACACCTGAAAATGATCCTAATTATTTTATGGTATGACAGTGTTCAAAATTGAAATACTTTATTTGGGATATGAATCATAATTTTTATATTAAATAAATTTGCTATATTATTTGTCCTCCAAATTTGATGTTAGCCAACTCTTATTACTTTCTTATGTCCAAATTAGTGACCAAAACCAGGCATAAAAGAAAGAGAAGGTGTAGCCTAGTTAAGGGGAATAAATACCATATTTTGGGGTTAGAACTATAAAGCTCCAATACATTTTTATGGACCACATAGATTTTCATCTGCTCCTACAGGCTTAACAATGTAGACAGTCATTGATTTGTCTTTTGCCACTGTTTCTTAAGAAGCAATAACTGAATGAACTAATGTGTATTCCATAATATCTTACCATTTTAATTCTAGAATGAACCAACATTTTATACATCTGATGGCATTCCTTTTACTGCTGCTGATCCAGGTATGTTGTTTTAACAGTAACAGTTTTCTCTAAAGTAGATGATAAAAAGCAGGAAAACAACCCATCTGATATTTATTAAGATTGGTTGATTTCATGCTTTTTGTCATCTGCTTTAGAGAGTTTTTATAGAGAAGGCAATTTTATTGACTTTCTTATAATATATATACAGGATATTAATAAGACATTTATATCAGTTTCTGTTGTGTACTTATACTTTAGAAGTAAGCTGTGATTAGAGTTTTGGGACGTTTTACTGTATTGTGTATATTTTTTGAAGTAATAGTATTGTTAACCTCATAGCTCATCTAATATTTGACATAATTAGTTCTCATAATATACATATAATTATATATGGCTAGTTTTTATTATTTTTATTATAAGCTTCTTTTACCTGACCCTTAGCAATATGTAAAAAATGTCTGTGTTAACACAATCTTGCTATTGATGAGGAACAATAAAAAATACAAAAGAATTACTTGACTTTGTAGAATATGTCTCTATTCTAGGAGCAGGTTTATCTTATTGGTTTTATTTTATATAAGGCTAATATTAAAATTACTTTGTATTGTGTTGACATGCAAAGGGAGGAAATAAGGATGGATGAAAGCAATTCAAATAGATAAATACATTTATTTCGGCACTTCTAAAGTGCCATAAAAACATTTGTCTTACCAATTTTAATTCTTGAAAAAGTTCTAATAACAGAAGAATGAGAAATATGTACTCATTGGCCAGTTGTGTGGAATTTATGGAAATTATGTTCACAGAATCATAGATTTAAAGCTGAAAGGGGCCTTAGAGGTCTTCAATTCCAATTCCTTCGTTTTCCTGGTGAGGAAACTAAGGCCAAAAGAGATTAAGTGACTGGCCTTGAGTTATGTAGCTGGTTAAGTATCTGAAGCAGGGTTTAAGCCCGTTTCTTCCTAACTTCAAATATATTGCTTTATTCACTACGACATTCTGTTTTTCTATTCCAGTACTAGTATTGGAATAATTCCAAATTCTATTTTCTGTTTCTTCTAATACTGGAAAATACTAGTAAACCACCTACTAAAGTATGTGAAAGTAGAGTATGTCATAATTTATTTTATTGGTGAATTAAGAAATTAGTACAATAGAATAACCCACTGTTACCAAGCCCTTTAGGACTATACATAGTACAGGTATAGTACCTTATGATTAAGATTTGCTCTGATGCAGAGACACCCATTCATTCAAAGCAATAATAACATATAAAATCCGGAATAGAAACAAAGGCACCTTATTAAATAAATTGTCTTCTAGCATCCTTAATATGTGTCATGTACTTTTGTAATAGTAATGAAATTTGAAGATCCCTTTGTATTGCCAAGCTAACAGGTACTTAGCATTTAGTTTCAAATTAAGCCACTATAAAGCCAAGCACAAAGCAGCTTTGCAGAGGACTGCTGCTGTGAACAGCTTCAAGGTTCTGATTACACAGTATAGCGAACTCTCTTATTTATTCAGTAATAAATCAGTACAAAACATTCATAGAAAATCAAAATACAGCATTCACCATGTCCCAACTCAGCAATGTATCACTAAAATAGCCACGTAGTTTTCACCAAAGTAGTCACATAGTTTTAAACAAAGTACAGTCATTTATTAACTCAATCATTCAATCATCCTTAAGGATGGTTTCATCAGTCACTACTCAGACAATTTCATCTTGACTTGAGGTAGGCTGTTAGCTTCCATGGTTCCTTTTCCATGGTCCTAGCTCCTGCCCAGATCTAACCAACTGCCACTTGAGTTCAAAGGCATACAGTTCCCAGTTCCTTGTCCAGCTCTCTGTGTAGTGCCTGCTCCACATTGAAGCTCACAGTGTCCAATCCTCAATTCTTCATAGTTTCTATTCTTGAGAAAAGAAATCTTACCTGAGCCACAACAATATCTACACACATCCAGCTTTAGCAGAATTACAACAATATTCACACATGGTCAGCAATATCATCTCGATTCACTTTTTGCCTGTGAAATCAGTGTAGACCCAGAACAGACAAAGCACTGATACCATAGTCATGCTTCCTCTGGCAGCTCCAGCTGGTTCTTGGAAGCTCTGCCAGAGTTTGGCTGGCTCTCTGAAGAAGCTCTGATACCACAAGTTCTGTTCTCAAGTCAAAATCACTTTATCTAACCTCCACACGGCTTGCTCAATTCTCTCAGTTCAGTCTTTAGTCCAGCAGTAGCAGCCCAGCCTCCAGATATTCACTGAGAGAAATTCTGTCTCTTTCTCTCTCCCTGGCTATAACTGCTCTGCTTCCAATGATGCATGCCCCAAGATCTGTCTCTCCCAGCTGGGGCTTTTCCTTATATATGGTATTAGCTCCTCCCTGTTCAGCCCCTTCCTGTTATGTCAGCAACAGGGGTTCATACCTTATGTTTCTTTACAGTGGCTTAATTTGAAACTAAGTGCTAAGTACCTGTTAGCTTGGCAATACAAAAGGATCTTCAGATTTCATTACTATTACAACTTAAATCTAGATTTTTGTTCTTTCATTCAGAAAGCACTTTCTGTGTTCAAGGCATCCACTGGTAGTTGTTATGAGGATGCAAAGGAGAATAAGACATAATCTCTACCTTTATATAGCTCATTTTCTAAAGCAGGAGTTGGCAAACCCATGACCTAGGAGCCTGCTACCTGTTTTTGTATAGTCTGGGAGCTAGAAATGGTTTTTATGTTTTCAAATAATATTTCAGGCATACAAAATCCAGCAGTAGGTTAGATCTAACTTGAAGGGACTGTAGTTTGCCAAACTGATTTAGAAGGAAGGATAAAACAATACACAATAAAATGGAATGTAGTAAGAAATGTACAAAGTATTTTAGGGTTGAATTTCTTTGAGAGATTAAGCAAACTATAGAAAAAATAGTATTTGAACCTAGAATTTGAAATACATAGGTAGGAATTATAAGACCAGACAACTTTAACCCTCACTCCTGTTTGCCATTTAGGCCTTTTCCAGAATGTAGTGACTTCTTTTGATGAGACTAATGAGTTGATATGGTATTTAATAAAAATCAGACAAGGAATTGTTCATTCATGTTAGAAACTGAAGTAACTTATTTTTAACAGAAAAAAACTGGTTTTTCTTTCTATGAAACATCTGGGGTAGAGCTTTCTTAAAATGTTCTTAAAATATTGTATAAGAATACTGTACCATGTGCTACCTGAAGGATCCTTATAAATGATGAATATTATATGAATATTACTAATAAGAACTAACATTTATTTAGCACTTCAAGATTTGCAAACATCTTTACTTACATTTGTCATCTGATCTTATCAGCAACCCTAGGGAGGTAGATAAATAGTCTTCATCTTACTGATAAGGAAACAGTCTCATTGAGTTGCCCAGGATACCAAAGTTCTAGTGTCTGAGCCAGCATTCAGATTCAGGTCTTCTGCTTCCAACTTCCTTATCAGCCTCTATTCTTAGACTTGCTTGTTAAGACTACATGTTGTTTATTATAAGGGCTCTTAACTTTTTTTTGTATCCTGGATCACTTTGCCTCATGAAGTCTATGGACTCCTTTTCAGAATGTTCTTAAATCCATAAAATACAGAGTATTACAAAAGAAATCAATTATATTGATGTACAATGAACAAAATATTAAGAGCAAAATGAAATTTACAGATTTTAGGGTAAGAACCATTGGGTTAGAAGTCTGTCAGTCTTGGTAATATTGCCTATGAGGTGTAAACTGTTTATGAATTCCAGGGTTATCATTGTCCCTCTTCTTGAGCTACTATTTATTACTTTCAGCAGGATGATGTATATTTAGCATAATTCTCATTTGAGCAGCAGAATTAGATTATTAAATGATATTTAATCAACAATATTAATAAATCTTAGCTTTTCACAGTTAGTTCACTTAGTAAAAATGTAATGGTAATAACAAAACTGGGAGTTCTGTTCCCACAGAAGCTATTTAGTTTTGTATCTGCATTGTTGCAGCCTCTGTCCTGACCTTATCTAATTCACAGAAGAGGGATAACTCACAAAAGAGAGATGGACTGAAAGTGTGTGAATTCAGTTTTTCACTATTATTAGGAAAAGAAGCCCAATATGTCACGTAATTTTAGGTGAATTATGTAGAAACATTTGTATATAAAGGTTTTTTCAAGCATCTTAAGCTGTGATATTTCTCTTTTTTTATATAGATTATCAAGAAAAGTATCAGGAGTTACTTGACAGAGAGAATTTCTTCCCAGATTATGAGGAAAATGGAACAGACTTATCAGGGGCTGGAGATCCGTATGTTTCATTTGTAGCTGATTTTTTTTTCTATAAAACATCTCTCTATGGCAGAACTTCCTTAAAATACTGCATCATTCTTATGAAAAGCATTTTCCTAGATGAATTTGTTGTTTAAAAATTAGATGTTAAGAAGCCATATGTTTTGATTACTTAGAGTTGTATTTGTTTGTTTTCCTGGTATTTGACACATAACAGTTTAAAAAATCTTAAGCTTAGTAATTATCAACTAAGAACAAAATATATAAAACTGTAAATATTTGCTATTTACAGTTTGTCTTAGAAAATAACTTTAACTAAAAGATAAACATCTTTGCTTCCATATTCCCTTTACAATCTTGTTTGTATTTTCAGACTATTATAGCTTTTGTAGCAAGTATGTATGTTATTTTCATTCTACTTTCCTATTTCCTATAAGGGTTTATATATTTCTTTGGATTCTTTATGTTTATAATTTCTTTTGGCAGAATAGTAGTACTTTATATTAATATGCCACAATTTTATTCAGCCAGTTCTCAGTCATTTGACGATGTATTTTCAGCTTTTTGCTGGCACAGATAATGCTGCTAAAAATATTTTTGTGCAAAGAAGTCTTCTCCCATCAGTAATATCCCTTATAGTATATTCCTACTAGTGAGGTTACTGGATCAAAAAGTAACACTGATTTTGTAGGTATTATATGATAGCAGTGCTTTCTTTATTTATAAAAAAACGTTTCCTCAATATAATGATGCTTAAAATATGAGCCTCTCCTCTCCAAAAGTATTTGTTCTAGAACATTGTATTTATGTACTTAATACTTTTAAAATTGTATAAACAGATACACATAACTAATGTCTTGGACTTAAAATAAGCACAGCGTGTTTATTCTGAGTAACTTATTAATATAAAAAGGATCTTTGCTGTTATTTGTGTCTTTATTTGGAATGTAAGTATTAGATAAGTCCTAGGAGTTGTCTAAGACACAGAGATTACATAGCTGTTGTCAGGGGTAGGATTTGAATAATACTGTGCTATAATGTAGCTATACTCTGAGACTTGGTGTGAAGTTAAAAACAACAGTAAGCATTATAGTGGAATGACTCATTACAATGTAGGAGCCAAGAGATGAGTTCTAATCCTACTCTGTCACTAACAGGTTGTGTGTCCTTGGCCAAGTCATATAACTTCTCCAAACCTCAGTGTTCTGGTTTGGCCCAGTGGATGGTCTCTAAGGTTACTTCCTATCCTGGAAGTCTGATTCTAAATAAATGCTATATAGTTCAGCTATATCATTGGTGTAATGGTCTTTTTAATGAGATTAAATTTCTGATAAGTATCAGATGATAAAGCACCATTAAAAGTCAAATGGCAGAACCAAACTGATAAGATATCATAACCCTAGAATTCTATATTTAGAAGAGTATGCCATATTGTTATTAAATCAGATATGTATTTGTGGTATTAGTTTTTAAAAATAGGTTGTTGGAAAGAGTTTTTGGTAAAATATTTTTATAAGTTGATACAGTTTAGGTTTTACCATGAATCTGAGACAAAAGAACTTCAGGAAGTAGATAACCAACTGTTTCAGTGTCTTAGAATTGAAGCAGCTACTTTCTGAATAAATGATAGGTATATAAATAATTTAGAATCATCATTGCTTCTTTTACAGATACTTGGATGACATTGATGATGAGATGGACCCAGAAATAGAAGAAGCCTATGAAAAATTTTGCTTAGAATCAGAGCGTAAGAGAAAACAGTAAAGTTAGATAAAAAGATATTATCTTTATAAGGCAGTTTAGGTATGGTGATTAGCAGAACAGAAGGAAGCAAGGAAACATGTCACATATATACCAAATTAAGAATGTTGAGTTTAAGTTACTAATGTATGCAACTTTAATTTTGTTTAACAATATCTGCCAAAAAAAGTAAACTTATTTCCTATAACTTAAATTGTGTATATATATCATAGTTTATTATGTACATATTATGAACTGTTTTGGCTGCAATAAAATTTATTTGAAATAAGTGACATGTTGAAAGAAAATTTTACTGATTAGAAGTTTATCTTACTAAAATAAAATACTATTTTCCTTGAGAAAAAATAAACTTTAGCTTTTACATTACTACATAAATGTAGCTCCCTTTTTATTAGCTATTAATAATACAATTTTAGGTTAATAAGTATCCACTAACAAATTGGGTCTCAAATATGAGTCATAATCATGAAAAAAGCTTTAGCGTTCAGAGTTTGAAATCATTCTTAACAACTGATGTTACATATGCAAACTAAATACTACTTAGGTTACCAGGGTCTTTAAAAATTATTAGGTTGTGGAAGAAAATTGACAGCTAACACATTTTATAGGAGAAAGCTCAAACAACCATAGTGCTTCTGTGATAAAATTACTTCAAGAACAAAGTCAAGCATACATTTTCTGCTACTTTGGCAGCTTTTTCTTTTTTTTTCCTTTTTAGATCTACAAGCTTAATTTTTTCACATTACTAACTTGATTATCCTCCAGAAAAGAACTGGAACATTGTCTTTTGATTTAATTTATATAACTTCAGTTTTATTTTGTAGTTTTGGAAATTTTGTACTTGAGAATTTTAAGAGGTTTATTTGCCTACTACTTATAGTTCTGGGTTTTTTTTTCTTCTTTATAATTTTTAAAGAGAGTAATTTTTTCTAATAATACTTTAATTTTTGTTTGGTTCTGTTCTGAGTAATTTAAGTAAATTGCCTACCAAACTTGAACCTGTACTTATTTCCAACTTCCTAAAAGTAGGTTTAAAAAAACCGTATGTATAAAAAATATTGTAAATATGCATGTAAATAGTTCTGTTAATAATGTACTGTAACACATTTGGAACATTTATTTGTGTCAGTTAATACAGTCAGCTTTCTGACTAAATTTTCTGCCTGTTTGTTGAACATAATAGTTTAAAATAATTTTTTTTAATAAAGAAGAGTTTGAGTTTCTTTAAATGAAGTTTTGTAGTGGTTGCCAGGTTTTGTTTTATTTTTAAATTCCTTTAAAAGAGCTTGTCCCACATGTGACCTTAGAGTAAGATTCTCAGATTTAAACTTTTACTATACTGACCAAAGAGAACTATTTATTTTTACTTATTTCTTAAATGTTCTATTGATGTTTTTCTAATATTAAGTTTCCCAAATCATGACCATCACCACTAGTTAAGAACTCTCTTCTAATGAAGTACAGTTAAGCAAAAGAAATAAACATATTGGCCATGTTTTGACAGTGTATGCCTCTTTCCACACTTAAATTCCACCAGTTCTGAATTATGCTTCAGTTGCAGCCCTCTAAAGTTAAAATTGATCTTTTTAGTATTGCTCTCCCTTATATTATTCTGGTAATTTAAAACAAATGTTTATGTGAAGGGAAAAAAAAAACCTCTTCAACTAAAACTTTTATTCACTTAACTAAACAAGAAACACCATCAAGCATTACTACAGCATTTCAAAATATATAACATGCATAGATATTAAGGAAGTGCTTCTCAAACTAGAGCTCAGGTTAGCATTCCAAGTGGCTCTTTGAGGTCTTAGCTGTTAATAAGACCTATAGCTTTCAAATTATAACTATAATATCTTCAGGTCCAACATTTCCCTTAAACTAAAGTTCCAGATACCAAATTAACATGCTGGTTATTCATTTTTGTCTGGATGTTTCTGTAGAACTTGATCAGACTCAACAAGTCCAAAACTTAAATTAATCATCTTCCCTGGAAAACTTGTCTTTCCTCTAGACCCTCAAGATTTCAGTTATTTTCTTCCCTATCCCCTGCTCCTTCCATATGATTACTTAAATGTTTAAGTTCTAATTGATCCTTCCCCAGAAAAAAACGTCTTCAATCCATTGCCTTTTTAAAAAAATATATTTCTATTGGCACTTCCCAATAAACCTTTTTTCCCTGAAACAAAACCTTTTTTACATTCATAAATAACACATTGGCTATGTGTGAAAACAAAGATGGGAAGGACTCTTCACTTTTTACTCCTAAAGTCATGATTAATTTCTGCATTTATCAAGAGTGCTAAAGTCTCTCAGCATTATTTTCCTTTGTAAATGATGGTCATGGTGTTGTTTTCCTGGTTTGCTCTGGATTAGCTTTTATAAGTCTAACCAAGTTCTTCTGAATTTTTCATGTTCAGCCATTCCCCTGTCAGGGAACACCTATTTTTCTTCTAGTACTTTGCTTACCAGAGTCCTTATTAGTTTTTTTTCTACATTTGTGACTGTTGCTTACTTGTTAGATAAGCCGATTATAGTAATATCACTGCATCAAAGGACATGTACCACTTAGGGACATTTTGAAGTATAATTCTAAAATTCTTTTAGAATGGTTGGACCATTTCACATATCCACCAACAATGTATAAGTGTACCTGTCTTCACAGCTCCTCTAATAACATATACCATTTTTTGTCATTGGTCATTTTTGTGTATCTGATGAGATGAAACCTTTTGTTTTCATTTGCATTTCTCTTATTGGAGGCAACTATATGACAGTGTAGAGAGTGCTAGACATGGAGTCAGGAAGACTTAAGTCTGCCTCAGGTATTATATAACTGTGTGACCCTTTGTAAGGTAATCTTTCTCAGTTTTAGTCTACTCTTCTGTAGAATAGAGATAATAAAAGCATCTGTTTCCCAGGGTTATGAAGATAAAATGAGCTATTTATAAAGTGCTTTGCAAATCTTAAAAGCTTAAATCTTAAAATAAGTGCTAGGTATTATTATTCATGTCTTGAAGCATTTTTTCATATGATTGCTGGATAGTTTTGAAAACTACCTGTTCATATACTTTGACCACATAGGTATGTCCTTCATTTTCCCTCCTTTTTCCACTGTAACCAAATTGTAATTGACTCTTAGCTCTTCCTGTTTCGAGTACATCTCTCCAATCCATTTAAAGCATTTCTTACTTAATAATCTTCTAATGCACTGGAGTGATCCTGTGCCCCAAAATCTTTATGAGCAAATTAAAACTCCATCCATATCGTGGCATTCAAGATCCAGCAATCTGATTCCAGCCTACCTTTCCTCATACTACCTTTAATCAACTACCTTTAATCAACTTCCCTGTCTAAATGGATTATTTTATATTCTCCATTTGACCTCTTTTCTGTTTGCTCTTACCTTTACCCCACAGTTGGAATGGGCTCCTTCCCTCCCAACCACCTTTTTTGAAGACCCAACCTAAAGACTACCTCCCTATTTCCCACAGCGGAGAGTGATCATACCTTCAAGTCACTTGTTTAATTTTGTTTTTTCATCTTTTTGCCCTTTTCATATAACTTCTTTGGACTTAGTAATTTTTGCATGTATGTCTTAGATTGTAAGCTTTCCGGAGCAGCATGGTGGAAAGATGATTTGGCATCCGAAAATCTGGTTTTGAGACCTTTTTATTACTTGTGACAGTGGTCAGCTCACTTAGCCCTCTTTGAGCCTCTTACATGAATCACATAATTATAGCATTTGAAGGAATCTTTTTTTCCATTTAAGTACAACCCTTAATTAGGAAAGGAAATCCTCCATGATATATGAATGGTCATCTAGCCTCTACTTAAAGGCCTTCAGTGAAGATGACTGCAATTCCATTGAGACACCCTGTTTCACCTTGAGGTACCCCTAATTGTTTTTTCCTGCGTCATAAATTTTCCCCTTTGTAACTTCCCCCAGTTGCTTCTTCTGCTACACCCAGGCCGAAGAGAACAAGTATAATCCGTTATCCACATGACAGCTTTTCAAATTCTTGAACACAATTATATAAATAAGTCTCAAAGTATTTTTCTTCAGGCTAAACATCCCTAATTCTGTTGCTCTACATTAGACATAGACTCCATTATGCTTATTGCCCTCTGCTGGATACTTTCCGCCTTGTCAATGTCCTTTAAATGTGGCACCAAAAACTAACCACAACACCCCCACATGTGGTCTGACTAGGCAGAGAAAGCTCTTCTTTAACTGTGGTCAGTAAATTTATAATGAAGCCAAGGATCCCTTTAGCTTTTCAGACTGGTATAATATACTGCTGACTCACTGGACTTGCAATCCACAAAACCCTCCAGATCTTTTTTCAGACAAACTGCTTTGTAACGGTGGTTCCCTCATCACTTGTAAAGTTGATCTTTTAAATCTATGTTGAACTTTACACTTAAAATTAAGTTTCATCTTACTAGATTCAGCCCAGTTCTCTTGACTGTCAGTATCTCTATTAATCTTGACTGTCACCCCTTGTATTAATTGTCTTTCTCTGCTCTGTCACATGCACATTTAATAAGGATGCCACTATATTTCTACTGAAGGGGTTGGGAAAAATGTTAAAAAAAAAAATCAGCTCAAATCCCTGAAGCACTCCACCTGAGAGTATTCCAAATTTCATTATTTTGAATCCAGCCATAGAATTAGTACTGAATCTACCTAATTGTACTATTGCTCTAATCCCACATTTTTCGCAAGAATTTTTTTTTTTGCTAAAACCTTGGGTGAACTAAATATCTTAAGTATTCATCCGATCTACCAGCTTTGTAGTCCTGTCAAGAACATTAGTCTAGCATGAACCATCTGATGAAGTCTCTTTTATTAAAGCCTTTTTATCATCACTATTTCCTTCTAAATATACATCAACTGTCTAGTTAATGATTTCTTTTAGAATTTTTCTAGTAATCTACATCAGGCTCAGTGGTCTATGGTTTGCAGATTCATGGTATTTACTTTTTTCCAAACATGTAAAACTGCCATTCTCTTACAGTCTTTCAAAGATAATTATGCTAACTTAGTACTCATATCTAATAATTCTTTAATTATTCAAGGTCAAAGTTTCATCTGAACCTAGTGACCTAAAATCATCAAGGCAGATTAGGGTCCTAACTATCTCTTATTTATATTGGATATCTACTCCCTCTTAGCTATTGTTGTTCAGTCTTTTCAAATGCATAAAGTCCTTGGCAAGAAAAAAAAGGCCACAGCTACTGTGGGAAAAACCTGTAGCTCTGGAGTCTGAGACCTGAATTCAACTCCTATTCCTGATCCTGCCATCTGTGTGACTGAGGGTAAAATCACTTCAACTCTGTAGGCCTGTTTCTTCATATTTAAAATGAAGGAATTGGACTAGATAGCCTCTGAGGTCCCTTCTAATACTACATTTATGAACCTAATTGAATCAGCCTTTGCTTTCTCCTTGTTATCAAGTCATCAATCATTCCATCCATCTCAACCAACAGTCCTATCCATTGTTTGATCCTTTGCTCTTTCCCCTGTATAGCTATTAAAAATACAAAAAAATAATTTGTTGGTAGTTTTACTTGCTCCATTTTCAGCTGATTCTGGGCTTTATAAGTTCTTAACACTATTTTATGGGATTGTGCCACATTCATATTTGTTCTCTTTTTACCTGATGATCTTTTTATCATGCTCTTAGGATCATGAGATCATAACTCTAGAGCTAGAAGGAATCTCAGAGATCATCTAGTCCATCATCATTTTATTGAAGATACTGAAGTTTAAGGAAAGGTGTGGAATTTGAACACAGGTCCTAACTCTAAAACTCATGCTCTTGCATAAAATCTATGATTTTAAAATCTCTGTTGGTTATTTCCCTTTGTATTCACATTTGTCCCTTCAAATAACTTCAAGTTTTCATTAGAAAAATGAAAATCGTTATATTGGAATTGTTTCCCTTTGTCCCTTAAGAGTTTTATGTGTTTTCTCTCTGCCTTGGACTAATTTACCTGTGGAATTTAGTACTTGGGATCTTATAGCACTGTGTAAATTAACTGGAACAAAGTAAAATAGTTAAATTTATTCACATAAAATAAATCTTTAAACTTACTGCATTTTAAAAAATATTTTTAGTATTTTATACAGTCAGTTCTATAATACTTGCTTTGAAAATGCAAATTTATTATAACACGACTGATATATTAAGGAACATAAAGAACATAACAAAATTTGGGTTGCTAATGTACAGTTTCCCCAAGAAAGTGTGAAAACAAAACTACACCACTTCAAAATAATTTTAAAACTACAACCATTTTGATACCCACTTCCACAAGCAAACTCCAGGCCTTTTTCAAGGTAAAGTGCCATCTTTATTGTTTATTTCCTGGTGCAGTAGGAGAGGTGGTCAGAGGAGGACTGATCCATACCTGTACATTCCACTTCACTTTCATTTATGGTTATAACTGCCCTTACCCCACAGTTGCACTGTGGTAGCTGCCTTCTCAGCTGTAACCATCAACTTTGCCAGCCTAGGGCCCATTGGAACCCATTGAGCAGCACTAGGCCTAAAACAGCCACTATTTATTGTAGTATTTATACATTGTATATGTTGTAGTAGACATTCAACATGTATAAAACTGTGCTATTTTTATTAATGTTTTCGGTTTCTTACATCACTACAGTTATCCCAAGTATCTCCCCCCGCCCCTTTCCCAGAGATCCATACCATATGTCACATATTTTTTGGAGAGGACAAAAAACTCATCACAACTATTTGATAATGTCTGATACTTTATGGATCTCCCACATTTACAAAGGGATAGATTGGGGTTGTCTTCTCATATTTCTTCAGTCAAGTCTTGCTTGAGCTTAATAATTTTGTCACATTTTCTTTGGATTTTTGTGTGTGTGCGTCATTCTTTACATTGTAATTAACTTTATTGTTTTCTTGGTTCTGCTTATTTCACTCTGAATCAGTTCTTAGAGATCTTTCCATGCTTTTTTGTATTCAATACACATCATTTATTACAGTACAATAATATGCTGTTAGATTCATGTATCAGTTTATATGTCCATTCCCCAGCTGATGAACTTGTACTTTGTTTCTAATTCTTGGCTGTCACAAAAAGTGATACTACAAATATTTTGGAGTATATGGAATTCTCTTCTAATAAATCAATGGCTTCCTTGGGGTATAAGCCCAGTAATATAGAGTCTCTGTTGAAGGATATGGACATTTTAGTTATTTTATTGCATCCAGATTGCTTTCCAAAATACTTGCATCATTTCAGTTTCACCAACAGTGGGTACTTAAGTGTGCATATACTTCTGCAACCATGTCAGCATTGACTTGCCGTTTTGGGGTCATTTTTGCCCATTGTGTAGGGTGTGAGTCAGAGTTAATTTTGATTTGCATTTCTCTTATTAGTTTATCAGAACATTCTTTACTGTAGTTCTGAATACTTTGCAGTTATTTTGACAACTGTTCATATCCTTTGATCATTCATCTGTTGAAATGGCTTATATACTTATTGTTTATGTTTTAGATACCAAATCCTTATAAGAGAAATCAATAAAGGTTTTTCTTTTCCCATTTGACCACTTTCCTTCTTATCCTAGATGTGTTTGTGTTGTCTGTACAGAAGCTTTTTGCCCAAGTAATCAAAGTTATCTATTTGTCTTTTGTAATTGCCACTTCCTCTTGTTTGGTTAAGAATACATCTTCTGCCCATAGCCTGAGAAATATGATATATTTCTCTTCTAATTTTTTATAGTATGGTCTTTAATATTAAGGTGACATCCATTTAGAATGTATTGTGGAATATGGTATAAGGTGTTGGTCTAAGCCTAATTTCTGCCTAGCTGCTTTCCAGGTTCCCCAACAGTATTTTTTTTTGTTTTTATTAATTTGTTTACTTTTAGATGACAAGATTCAGTTCCACAATCCCTTGAGTTTCAAATTTTCTCCCTCTCCCCCTAGATTCGCCCCCAGGCAGCATGCAATCAAGTATAGGATCTGCAAATATTTCTATATTAGATATTAGGTAATTAAGAAGGATTGTAACGGATGGAATGAACAATTGGAAAGAGGAAACAAGTAAACAAGAAAAAGAAAGAGAACAGGTAATTTGCTTCAATCTGCATTCAAACTCTGTTCTTTCTAGTTCTTTCTCTGAATGTAGACATCTCTCTCCATCATGAGTCTTTTGGAGTTGTCTCATAACCCTGCATTGCTGAGAAGAGTCCAGTCTATCAAAGCTGGTCATAACACATACGTTGTGTCTGTAATTGTATACAGATTTCTCCTGGTTCTGCTCTTCTCCCTCAGCATCAGTTCATAAAAGCCTCTCCAGGTAAATATGAAGTCTGTCTGCTCCTCATTTCTTATAGCACAATAGTATTCCATTACATTCATATACCACAACTTGTTTAGCCATTCCCCCATTGATGGGCATTCCCTTAATTTCCAATTCTTCACCACCACAAAAAGAGCTGCTATAAATATTTTTGTACATATGGGTCTTCGTCCTACTTCTATGATCTCTTTGGCATGCAACCCTAGAAGTGATATTGCTGGGACAAAGGAATTGTTTTTTTTTAATAAGGAATTTATTTCTAGGTATTTTATGTTTTCTACTTTGTCAAATACTAGGTTAAGTTCTGTTGTTTCTGAATTGCCTTTGTCTAGTTTGTTTTATTGATCTATCTTCTGTTCTTTATCCAATACTAGAAGGTTTTGATGACTGCTGCTTTATAATATAGTCTAAGGTCTGTAAGTACCATTCTCTTTATCTCTACTTCTTTTCATTATTTCCCTTTATATTCTAGCTTTTTTGTTTTTCAAAATGAATTTTGTTGTTTTTTATCATGTTCTTGTAAGCAATTAATTGTTTTCTTACCCAATCTGTTACTTTTTCATTTTATTGGATTGTTTAATCCATTCACATTTAAAGTTATGTTGGGTTTATATTTTCTCCACCTGTCTCTAGTATTGGGGGGTTTTTCCCCCAAGTTAAAGTTTTTTCCCCTTCTGTTGTAAACACAGTATTTTATTCCTTCAGTTATTTTCATGTTCTTTTTAAGCTGGCCCTGTATCTGCTGGCTCTTTTCTCACCCCTCATCCCATCCTCTTATTTGTTACCCCTTTCCCTCTGGAAAAGTGAAGTTATTAGTTCATTTTTCCCTCCTGTTTTTATTTAGTTATATAATTCCTCCCCCTCCCCTTTTCCTCTTGGTCAAATAGATTTCCTCTTTTTTCTCCTTTTCAACTAGTGCTGTTCATTAGTTTTATAAATTTCAGTTGTTGTACCCCTTTCCAAAAATGATTTTTTTTCCTCTCTCTTCATCATTCATCTTCTATTTCTGTTTACCCTAGACCCTCACTCTCTGATTTCTGACCCCTATATAATTATCTGGGCTCTCTTTTTTTAATGTACTGCTCTCGCAAAGTTTCTATTCTCTCTGCTCTAGGTGATTTCTGATACTGCTTATAAAGACTTGCCCCATGAATTTTCCTTCTCATTGTGCCTCTTTCCCAGAAGAATACCAATTATTGCTAGTATCAGAGAGAACATTCTCTCATGATAAGGTTCCTCTCTCACCATGTAAATGATTATGTAGCCCACCACTTGACTGTATCCTCCCCTAGCTATCTTTTTTTCCCATGTTTACCTCAAAAGCTCATTTCTGGGTCCATGCTCTCCCCAGGTGCCAGTTGCAATTAGCCATTTGCAAGGAGTTATAATTTCATCCCTCCTGAGGTAGGATGAATAGACCTACCAGACATCAAATCCCCCAGTCCACACCCTGCACAAGGTCCTCATCTATCTTCATAGACCATTTCTTTCCACTCATAGGAAACATTCATCTGTGGAATTGCTTTCCACCACCAAAGCAAGACCTCATTTTCCCCACCTTTTCAATCCTTCTGCTCACCCAGTTCTGCGGGTGCTCGTTCTTACACCACAGAGGTCACCTTCCCCTCATTGCTAGCCCCTTGATTTGAACCCAGCACATTGCACACTCCTCTCCTTTTGCTCCCTTTCACCCCCTACCTTTCTGCTTTGTGATGTCATCCCACAAGCACCATTGATTCACCTGTAGACAGAGTGTCACTAGATTTTGTCTCTAATGTCCTGTTTTCCTCTTCACTGTTGCATCTACCAGATTTCCACCTTCATGTCTGTCTCCTTGTGTACATTTGGAAAAAGTCTCTTATTGGTCTGCTATTACTCTGTTGTTCTCAGTGTCTTTGACTGCTGCACTTATTCATTCCACCTTCATTTCTGTTGTTTGGGGTGGTAGAGAAGCAAATGATCTTTTCATTGCTGGTTTTCTTTCTAAAAATATTTCAAACACTGCTTTATTTTTTAATATCCATCTCTTTTTCATGTATGGTTAAGCTCAGATTTACAGGTATGTTACCCTGGGTTGTATCCTGACCTCCCTTGCTCTTCAGAACATATTATTCCATTCCCTCCTACCTTTTCTAGTGATTTCCTCTTACATTTTCTAGTGGATTCAGAATAGTATTGCATTATTTTACTGTCCTTTCCTTTTTATTTGAAGGTCTTTTAATCTCTTATAGAACTTGTATATGAATTGAATTGTTAAATTTAAGCTCTATGTGTCTTGGAATTTGAGGCTTTGGGTGGTGGTTTTTTTTTTTTCCTAGAGATGATTTGTGAATTCTTTCAATTGGTATTTCATTTTCTGTATTCAGACATTCTGGGCAGTTCTCTTCTATTATTCCCTGAATTGTGATGTTAAAAGTTTTTTGTCCTTTTGTGTTCTTTCCCTTCTCCTATGATCTCTAGTTTTTCTCTACCCATCCTGTGCTTGCATGTTGAGCATACTTTATTTTATATATTACTGGTTTTTTGCTTCTTTTCTAGAGCGTCCTTCACTTGTATTTGCATTCCCAACCTATTGGTCTCCCTTTTGTTTCTTTAATGAAGCTTACCTTTTTGATTCCATTTTTTTTTATTCTGCCTATTATTTTTGCTGTGCAGACCATACATTTTGCTCTCATAATTTTCATTTCTCTTCTGAGGAACTGTGTGTTGTGGTTCCTGATATTCCACAGGACGCCCTGTCTCATCAGGTATTAGATTATTTACCTTTGTTTTCATTCGTAGATGTTTGAATTCATTTATTCGATCTGGAGGCCATATTTCCTCCTGTACTTACTGGGTTTTGTTTTTTTTCCCTGTTGATATATAGTTTTTGAGTTTTCTTCCTGAGATCTTTGGTTATTTCAGTCTTTTTTCCCCTTCTCTTATAGCTCATGACTCATATAGCTTCTGACTCCTTCCCCTCTGCTTGTGGTTTCCTTGGGGACTGAATCTCAGAACTTCTCAGTTTCCTCCTATGCTGGGAAGTTCACAGTTCACCAATGTAGGTCTCTTCACCAAGTGGCTTTGGGGTGTTTAGAACTAACCCCAGCTGGATGCTGTGCTGTTTTCCTCAGGCTTAATAGAGTATTGGACTGCATGCAACCCTCTCTATATGTTGTCCTTTCCTGGTGTCCTGTACCACTCCCTGTATTCTTTAGTTCTTTGGCCCAATGCTGGCAATTCAAAGCTTTACTGCACTAGTGCTACAGGGTTGTAGTCCCTAGTAGGCTTTTGCTCTTAAAGAGCTGGGGCTATGCTAGATGGGTGTCATGGGCAAGGCAAATTTCAGCAACTTGGAAAAGGGATTTTCAGAAAACTGGAAATGGGAGCAAGGGGATCAGTATAAGGAGGTTTGTTTTATTGTAAACCTCTATCATATCTTTGAACCTGCTAGAGTAACCTCACAACTGGTATTTGTGTGAGGTAGGGGAAAGGTACTGAGAGAGCTCAGGATCAGTAAACCTTACTGGTGTGTGTGTGTGTGTGTGTGTGTGTGTGTGTGTGTGTGTGTGTGTGTGTGTGTGTGTGTGTGTGTGTGTGTGTGTGTGACACCTTTTGGATTCTAGGTATTTTAGAGTATGGCGATAGCTCAAGTTGCTTTATCTTTGGTGCGTAATTTCTATTTTGGAAAGATTTGAGAAGTCAGGGGGACCAGGGAAAATGTGTAGGCCTCCATCTTGTTGCTCACATGACCAGGGAAGCTATCCTATCTCTTTTTTCTGTGTTTCAAAATTTTTGAGTGTTGTACTCCTAACTCCATTTTCCACATAAGTTTTATGGTTTTTATTGCACAATTTTTCCTAGCAGAGTGATTTTTAGTAACACATATGTTGAGTTATAGCAGAATTGGCTTTATATATACCTTTTGCTATAGTTCCTTATTTTGCATGATGTTGAATTAAATTGATACTTGAACACAGTTTAAAATTCTTTTATTATGAAACCACTAGATATCAAGCCTCTCTTTTGAAGAATCCATTTTTCTAAGTCTAGCCAAAATTATATCACAGGGGTTTTTCAATGAGGATTTAAGTCATGAGTTTTGTTTACCTCCATATCTTGGAGAAATCTTTTGTAATGGGTGGCATGGTGTAAGTTCATTTTGCAATATTCCCATCTTCATTTGGGAATTTATATAATTTAGCTGCTTAGTATATGTTTATCAAAGTTCATAATTTCCTCAATGAGAACAAGACTTTTAGGATAACTAGAAGTCGAGTCTCAAGCTTTTTGGGGGTGTATGTTTTAATTTGAACATTCCTAGGTATTAGGCTCCCTTAAAACTACTACTGACGGTGGTTTTAGCATATGACGTTGAATTTAAAAGTGTGTTTGAGTTTTATCAGTAACAATTACTTTTTTTTTTTCAATTTTCAGTATTCTAACCTCTGGATCATTTTGGCCATGACAAGTTTTTTCTCTTCTTTGATTCAGTGGTCAGCAACTCTTCCCCTCCCCCGTCTTAATTTTTCAAACTCCAAGAAACTTATACCCATTGTAGAGGAATCATTTAACAACTCCTCCTTTTGCCAGGTCCCTCTGTAGGTCTTCACTTGTATTCTGATGGGTTAATTGGGCTGTTTCACATTACAGTTTATCCATTCTTGGCATGTGGCTTTAGCCAAATGGATCACTCATGTTATAGAATGTATTAAAGACAGGGAAACCCCTTAATCCAGTTTCATCTTGTCCAGGTCAGGTGTTCTGATTCAGCCTAGTCTCAGAAGCACACATGCATGACCACACAAAATTAAAATTTATCCCAAAATTAAATTATCAAAAATACTACTTGTCCCAAATAATTTGAATATCACCACCATACTTCTAATTCCTTTCAACCCTTTTTAAATCCAGTTTCCCAAAATCTAGGGCACAAGTTTGGCTATAAGTAGGCTTTTCTCTCTACTTACTATAGAAAGGAGTAGTCACTTTCCTCAAAGTTTTCCCCCATTTCTGCCACAGTCTTTAATATCTAGGAATCTTCAGATTAAAGCATACACACCCCCAAAATGCTTGAGACTTGACTTCTAGTTTCCCTGCAATGATTAAATCCGTAATAGAATTTTCTGCTTATTCCTTTTCTTTTTTTTTTAAGAATTAAGATATCATTAAGGCAAGCCAGGAAATTATTACCTCATAGTCTTTTAGTTAGAGCATTATAGCAGATGTTTGAATAACTCAAGTCTCATATCACTAATATATAGCCTCTCAGACTTTTGAGGCTGATGGGACCAGAACCCATTTAGTTCTCTTTCTGTGCAGGAGGACTGTAGTAAAGATGTTTGACAAAAGTGTTTCTATTTCTCTTTCCATTGTTTCCACCAGATGTTTGTTGTTATTGATTTCTGGATTTGTTTACACAAGTATGCCTTTTTAGTATTCAGTGCTATTTCCAGTCTCCTCTTAACCAATCCTGACATTTTGAAAAGGGTATACCATTTCCAGAACCATATTTCAGTATCATCGCACTAAGTAAGTCTCAGTGATTCCTGAGGTCAAATTTATGTTTTATTTGTTGCCTAAGCTTTGGGAATTTGTGTATCAACATGAGATTGTGTGGGCTTTACTACTGGTTCTTTCATTGGGTATTCCTTCTCTGGTTTATGTGTCATAACTATTTTTCCTTAATTATAGCTACTCTTTCTATGGTGTCCAGCTTTATGAATAAACAAAGGTAATTTTATCCCTCTCCTATCCTTTGTAGTCCTTTGTATTAGATATTTAAGAAACCAGGCAAATATGTTGATACCAGCCTTTGTTAGGTACACTTCATCCCTGCAGCTACCTGTCATTTCTATATTTTAGGCTGTGGTCCAGAAATCTAAAACCTATTTCCAGTTACTTTTTTTAGACACTATTTTCTTTTAATAAATTTTTCTTCTCTGCATCCCTTGCCTTCAAAGGGCAGCAGAAAGGAAAACACCAACTCTACCTCTATGGCCTTCAGTTTCTTGCCCAAGATTTAGTTACTTGTTTTTCAAGTTCCATATAATGAGTAGGTAGTCATCATCAGGTTGTATGAACTTTGGTAAGTTTTCTGTTATATTGGATATATGTGTCTGGGAAGATAACAGACATTTTTAATGTTATAAAAATTTTAAACAACTGCTTTAGTATTTTTCACTGGGAGAATGACTAGCTACCCCACTCCTTTTCTCTTTTTTTGAACCTTTTTGAGTGATCCTTCACTTAACTGCTTCAGTGACTCTTATTTTATCATTTCTTGGAGAACAACCTCTTTCTTCTGAGAACATCCAATTCCTCTTCTTTAGGGAAAACCTCAAATTTTTTTTAGATTGGAGCAAATAGTTGTCTTCTTTTCCTGTGTGTCTTTTCCATTTTTTAATAACCTCCTGACAAAGGTCAAATATTTCTTCTACTTAAGATATATATATGTATATATTTTGCATCAAAGCTCCAAGTCTTACTACTTTGTAAAGAAAGTACTTTATAAACTGTCAACGCTGTGTAAATATTACTTGCTCTTCTTCATGCTTCCAGTGCCTAGAATATTTGTTAAATTTGTTAAAACGTTTCTGATGGATGGGGGAAGAGACCACTAAAATATTGATAGCTTGGATTCAGAAATTTAAAAATAGTAAATTGTTTAAATCAGAATCAGTGCAACAATCATAATAGCAACATTTTATATTGTGTTTTAAGGCTTGCACAACACTTTATAATATTTGAGCTTCATAACAACCTTGAGTTGTAGGTACTGCAGGTATTATCCCCATTACACAGGTGAAGCAGCATTCTGGCTTTCCACTTATTGTCACTTAGTACTGGACCAACCCACTTCTAGTCACACATTTCTTTGATTTTGTTACATGCAAGTTTTCATCAACATTCTGTAGCCTTTTTATACCCGTCATGTCTCTCTTACTATCTTGCCTTTTAGGTGACAGCAGTTTTGATTCCTTTGAAATTCTTTTTCATGATTCCACATAGTACTGTATTAATATTGATACTTAAAAGATGAGGTTTTTATTTTGAGAAGAATCTGGAGTTCCTTGAAAGTACCGTTCAGTTTCTCAAAGCAATTCTGACCCCTCATTAATTCAACAATGGGTCCAGTTCATCACACCTGTGTATCATCTATTCCAAGGTACACTTACTGATGGGCCTCCAGTGTCAAAACTCTCAACCTATCCCTGTCTTCTTGCCTAGTGGGGCTCTCATGTACGCCTCTGCTAAACCTTCTGCTAGGCGCGCTCTCTCCAACTTGAATTTCATAGCCTGGACAATGTTGTATTGTCCCTTTATGTATTTCCTGTCTGGATAGAACAATCCTACAGCTTTGGATTTTAAGTCAGAAGATCTGACTTCAAAATCTAGAAGTTAAAATAGAAACCTAAGACCACTATTTATTACCTGCATGACGTTAAATGTCAGGTAAAGGTATTTCAGGTCGCTTCTCTAGTCCAACCCCTTTTTATACAAGAGAAAGTCTTAGTTACAGCGAGGTTAGGTGACTTCTCCATTTCCTTGATGTAGAATTAACAAGAAATTGATATTTTATAATATTAGCAAAAACTTTTCACCTTACTCTCCTTCGACCTCCTCCACTGATTATTGATTTAATGCATCATTTAATTTTGGGTGAAGGGTGTGCCATTCCAATCCGAAGCGGATTGGAGATCTAATTTTTACTAAGCTCAGAAATTTCCATAGAAGATGTTCCCAATGAGTGAAGAATGTAAAGTAGCCTGAATTGTTTTTACTCAGAATACTATAGTATTTATTACTCAAGAAAATCTAAATGGGTTATGATTAGGGTGTTTACGTTGAATTCCTAGAGAAAGAATGGACTAGTTTATAGTAAACGTGTTGATTTACTAAATCTAGTGCTTTTCCTTGGTGGCGTGGCCGTGAACACCTAATTCCTTAACAGTACACATTTATCATGGTCTGCTAGACACAGTTGCAGTTATTGCTGGGTACGCCGGAAAGGAGGTATAGGAAAGCTCCGGCGGGACTGAAGTGCAGAGGCTCGGCCTGAAAACGCGCCTGCTGCACAGGAGGACAACAAGTCGTGGGTGTTTCCGGTGCCCACCCACTCTCGCTTCCTCCTCCCCTCCGCGCCAGCTCCGGGATGCTTCCCCGCCCCTTGTTCGAGCTAGCCAATGAGCAGCGTAGCTCCAAGAAGGAGGTGGGACTTCCTGTTTTCAATACCCGGGACGGTTAAATCCTCCTGTGGAAAGTCGCAGTAACTTGTAGGCTCCAGCCGAAGTTGAGGTTGTTGGGTGGAAGCTACCGTATTTTCCTCCCTACGGGGTTTTAACCTCCTCCGGCTTCTCCTGGTAGTTTCTGTTTATGCCGGCGCGCAAAGCGCTTTCCTAGGAGTCTTATCAAAGACGCTACGGTAGGCAGAGTAGCCATTGTTGTTCTTTTGCAGGAAAGGAAAGCGAGGCTCAGGAGTCATGAGGTTCCTTCCTCCAGTGAACCGATCCGCGGCGCTTCGCCGAGCGCTGGGGAGAAGTGAGGTCTACCGGGCTCACATTGCCTTGGATGGGGGGAGGGTGTGTTGGAAGCCGCAGTTATTTCCTCACATAGGAAACAGTCGGTTTTCTTTGTCTCGAGCTTTGTTTCTGGTGTCTCTATGCGGGCTGGTGAGGCCGCATTTGTATGCGAACGAAGCCCGCCTGTTAGAATAAAATTAGCAAAAATTACCCCAAAATACCAAGTTCACGCTGACGTAGAGGCTGGCTGGCAGGCAGCAGCAGCCTTCCTACCGCGAGAAATTCTGAGTACTAGACGGGAAAAAAGGCTCCCTGGGGGAGGGCAAGGGGCTGGCGTTTTAGGGGCTCAGGGCGTGGACGCGGCGTCCTGGAAGGGATGGCATGGAGGAGGGGGAGCGGTGAGAGGCGGACTGCGGCAAGTTTTCGTACCTCACATTGGTTTACTACTACGCGGCACTTTCCCCAGTAACCTTAGCACCGGCTTTATCTCCGGGATTCACGTGGGGGAAACTGAGGCTTACGTGGTCGTGGAGCTGCTAAGTGTGAGGACAGGGTTTTGGATTCAGGGCATTCACTAGAACATAGGCTTTGTCAAAGGAACCCGTGGGAAGAGGAATTGGGGCCGGTGGTGACGGACTGGGAATGAAAGAAGACGAGTGGGAGTTCTGTCTAGGAGGTCTGATTGGAAGATGATCACAATCTTTCAGGCAGGCGTTAAGGAGAGCTTAACCTGAGGCGTTGGTGTTGGCACCAAAGAGAAGGGCATTTGTGAGAAAGAAAGATGATTCTGCACAGGTAGAATCAGCAGAACTTGACACCTGAGAAGAGAAACAAAGATGACTCCTAGGTTTTTACCCCAGAAGCCTGGGAGTAGTGATGCAATTAACAAAAATAAGGCAAAGGAGAAATGCTAGTGTTTGAGGGGAAAGGAGGAGTTTTGGACGTACATTTGGAAATGGGGTCTGACGTACAGATTTGGAATCAGTTACATAGATAGTCGGTAGTTGAAGTCTGGTGACTTGAATGTGCTTGTTAAGTGAAAGTGTAGAAAGAAAAAGAGGTCTAAGTAATTTAATTCACATAACTCCTTGATTGAAGTATGACATGTTTTATCCATAATTTAAAGGTTATGGAAATGAGACACAGAAAAGTTAATCCAGTTTTGCCAAACATAAATAATTACTGAACAGACATTAAAACTAATATCCTGCTGTACTAATTCAGAATGCTTTTTCTACATGGCCTCTTACTTGGTTAAGCTTAGTTGTTTAAGATTTATCTCAACACCTCTTTTTTTAATCATCTTTTGTTTTTACATCACCTCCACTGCAAACTATTCCTTCTTTTTCCCCCGTAAACAAACAAGCCAATTCTTTTGTAAACCAAGCAAAACCAATGCCAACTATGTGCAGAGCTGCCTTTGCTTTTGTGGCATGCTAGTTTGAGGGTTAAATACTTGTATAATGGCATCACCTGCTCAGAGAGGTGAGTGGGTCAGCATTCACTCCTTTTCCCTCGGCTTACTTCTTACTCTTGTCTTTTTATGCCCAGTTTCCACTTTTATCTATGGCCAATCAGTGCTGTTCCTTAAGCATTTTATTGAACACTAAAAAAAAAAAATGCTAGTTGGCATGGGAATTGTTTGTTGTTGAGGATCATACTATATTCACATTTATTCATAAAAGATTACTTATTGCCAAGCAACAAAGCTTTTGCCCCTAATGATTAATGGCCTTGTTTGGGGGATCTTTTATCTCAAAGGAAAAGGAAATGGAATTGGATGGCTCGAGTGCCAGACAACACCTAAATGAAATCCTATTTACTTTAAAAAAATGTTTTATTGATACCTTTTTTCTTTTTGTCATAATTATTTCAACCCACCCTCGGTTTTGAGTCCTCAAGAAAAAAGCAAAAAATCCAGTTATAGTAACCACATCAACAATTTACATGACATTGACCACCTCCTCCTGCTTTAATGGAGAGTATTTCCTTAACTCTTCTTCATTGATACTTTTATTCAGTTTGATTTCCTTTGAGTGATTTGTTTATGCTGCTATTGTGTATTATTCATTCTCTTACCACTTCTTATTTTGTTATGCAATCCCATGTTTCTTCAAATTCATCATTTTTTGTTGCACAGTAATATTCCATTACAATTCTTACTCCATAGTTTTTCCCAGCCCGATCAATGGGCAGTTGCTTTGTTTCCAGGTTAGTATATCCTGGATTTTGTTTCTGTCTTTGATTTTCTTGGAGTAAATGTCCATGAGTGGGATTACCTTGGGATGGCATAGTTAGCTGTCTTTGTATGAAATACATAACTAATATGTGTCCTATAAATATCTCTCTGATAAGTATTTTTTGGGTAGCTGGAATCTCAAAAAATTTGGTTCTAATCCAAACGTTCTGTATAATATTCTGGGTGTGTGTGTGTGTGTGTGTGTGTTTTATTTGGGTTTTTTTTAACAATACTTGTGTATATGTATAATATTCTGGGTGTGTGTTTTTTTAATAATACTTGTGTGTATGTGTGTCAGAGGAAAATTATGTGTGTGTTTAAATAGACATAGAGGGAAAAGTATTTACTTTGTGGAATAAACCAAGTCAGTTTATCCAAAATAAGTACTTTTAAAAAGCTGTTCTTCTGGGTCTCAAGAGCAGATTACTTGGGATCACCTGAATGCATATGACTTTGAGAGAAAAAAGCTTACATCATTTCACTTATTTGTAATTTCTGTGGGAAATTATATATAGCATTTCAGAAAACTGCTATTTTTTTTTATATCTAAGGGTTATGGGGAGGTAAAAGATGATGAAGTTCTGAAAATAGACTGATGTTAAGATGTTTTTTTTTTTTAAGTGCCTACCATTCTGAGCTAATTACTGAGGTTTTTAATTTATATAAATAAAACAAGAAAAAAAGGATGGTAACAATGTAAACATATATGGTGATGAACATTCACTCCTTTTTTTTTATCCTTAGCACTTAGCATAGTACTGGGATATAGTAAATGCTTATTATCAACTCATTAGAACCTCTGTTCCCTCCTTTCTGTACTTCCACATTAAAATAAAGATTTAGTGAATAAGGGATTCCAGGGAAAATTCTAATCTCTAATTTGAATATAGCATGTGTAGTACAGTAGAAGTGGAGTCAGAGTGTATAGTTTCTCTGTGATTTTTGCCACTTACTACCTTGGTGTCCCCAGGCAAGTCAGTTAATTTCTCTGACATCTAATCTGTACAAACGAAGGCGCTGGACTAAATAACTTCACATTTTATACAGCTTTAAATCTGTAAAACTGATCTGTTCTTTTATTTTAACAGGATTAATATGCACTGAGAAAACTGTGCTGTATTATGGCCTATTTAGTATAGGGTTGCCCTTGGAAAACTCTTACATTCATTAGCAATGGAGATTGAAGTTCGAATGGTGCTTTATGAAGATGATTCAGTAGAAGTACATTATATTGATGGCTCCAGATTACAGCTTTCTCCATGTGGTTCTGAATTCCTTTTTGAAAAGGCTCCTCCTATTTCAGCACATCCTTTGCAGCAACCAGAAAGAATTCGTCAAAGGACCCAATTTGTTATTAGTAATTACAGAGTACGTGAGTGTGGGATATTCCAATTGTTTATAATACTAAAGGATCCTTGAGGGGGGTTGGTGAAGAAGAAAAATAATTAGCACCCTGTATAACTGTAATTCTCTCTTGGTTAAAAAAATGTATCAAATTAATGATTTTACTTGTTTTTCTTTCTCATAGGAGCAATTGTTGCAGGCCCTAGATTTTAGAAATTGCTTTTCTAGTTGCCCTTTTTTACCTGAAAGCATCATACCTTCTGAAAGAAAACAGGTGAGCTTTTGTTTGTCTCAGATTTTCTTAAATATAATCTGAAAAAGTAAACGAGGTATCATCACTTCAGATTTTTATTGTTTTAATTCATTATTGTGGCATCTGGAAATAAGAATCAGTTGTCTGTCATCACCCTATCCTCAAGCCAAGCTTAAACTTTTCACAAGAGATGGCCATCTTTTTAATTCTTAAAAATCTATGCAAGTTGTATGGTCTTTGTGGTTAGTAGAGACATTTAACCATTAGATTAAAAAAAAGATGCTATTTACAATCTTAATATTTCTTTTTCCTTATTTAACACTTTTAACAGTGACTTTTGCTTGGAAAGTATTGATTTTATATATTCAGTTTGACCCCTACAGAATGATTACTTACTTTTCAAAACACTGGGCTAGACCCTGAGAATGTTACACAGACAAATGAGACAATCTGTTTCCTCAAGAGACTTGCAGTTTAGTAGGGGAAATAAGATGGACGCAAATAAGTATAGTACAGATTAAAATCTGATAAACGTATGAGAGGTACAAAGTACCATGAAAGTTCAGAGAGAAGGTCAGGGAAGGTTTCATAAAGAGGGAGACATGTAGGCATTAAGTAGAGTTTCTATAAGGGCTGATGGGGAAAGTTCATTCCATTCATAAAAAATAAGCTAAAGACATGGAGACTAGTATAGGGTACAATTAGTTTGAGACAGTTTGAATGGTTCATTGTTAAGTCTGAAGCAAAAAATATGGAAAGAGGGTAGCTTTAATTAAATGTGGAAAGAAAACATCCTAGAATTTAGAACTAGAAGAGATTATAAATATAGCTCTAAAAGGACTTTATAGAAATTTTCTACTTTAAATCTCTCTTTTTACAGCTGAAGAAACTGAGCCCCAGAAAGATTAATTGATTTACCTAAGGTCACACAGGCAGCACATAACAAAACTAGGAATGAAAGTTGGGTCCTCTGAATCCAAGTCCATGTTAGAGCCAGATTGTGGAGGCCCTAGAATATCAGGTTAAGGAGTTTGGACTTAATATTTGATAGATAGTGAGAAACTTGAAAATTTTTTAATAGAGTAGTGATAATTAGAAATGTGTTAAGATTAATTAGGTATCAGTGTATGGGGATGGATTGGAGGTCGAAAAGACATTGACCATTCAAGAGATAATAAGGAATTGAACTAATGTAATGGTGATGATCATTAGTTGATATATATACATCTGTATCTATCTGCTCTCTGTTGATAGAGATATCTCTTTCTTTCTGTTGATAGAGATCTATAGTACATTAAGGTTTTCAAAACCCTTTCCATATATTCTCATTTGAGCCTCATAGTAACTCTGAGGTAGATTATAGCAGTAACAATGAAAAGGAGCAGATGGATGCAAGAGATACAGAGAAGAAAGGATGGCTATGTTTTGGTCCATTGATTTGAGGAAGAAAGAAGGAAAGATAACTATTGTTTTAATTCTAGGTGATTGGAAGAATGAGAATAAACAAATAGATCAAAGTCGAATTCAGTTTGGACATGTTCAGTTTGAAGTTCAGGACCTTAAAATTGAATGTGCATACTAGGCAGTTAATATACTTGGAAATGTCAAAGGGTGTGTCAAAAGAAAAATGTAGACTAGTGTTTCTTAAAAATATTCTTTCTAGACAGCCATTGTGACAATTGAATCACTCATTATTCATGAATCTAGGCAGGGCTCTAGGAAGTTTTCATGAGCATGTCCAGAATGAGCCAGTCTTTTAAAGATTACTGTGAATAGCTCAGGAATCCTGTCAGTTCTTTGCATATCCTTGAATCATCTGGACCTGGTAACATAAACTTATTTAGGATTAGCTACAGTCTTCTCCCAATATCTCATAAACTATCTTGGGTTACAGTTCCCTATTAGCCATTTTTATTCTATCATTTCCATCCTGAGAATCATTCTCTGTGGCAGAGAAAATAGGAGTTCTTTAGACATCTCCATATTTTTCCTTATTGAAATTATTTCCATTTATTTTGACATTGATTCTTGAGAGCTTCTTGCTCTTTCTTCATTAATTTCTCATAGAATCTTACACTGAGAGCTTTAGCTGTCTTTTCAATGTACCCTTTGAAATCCACTCTCCAAACATCTAGGGTATGTGTCAGACCTCGATTTTCTTTCTTTATCCTTCATGAATTTTAAGATGGTGTGGTCATTTTCCCCTTTCCCTCTATTCCTATTGTTTCTACTTCATCAACCAGTTTTTCCTTCTTGGTCTGAGAATAGCAGTTAGGTCAAGAATAGTTCAAATTCAGCCTCAGACAGTAACTCAGACTAAACCAGCCTCAGACAATAGCACCTAACTCCCAGGGTTTTTGTGAGGATCATATGAGATAGTATATGTAATAGATGTATAATGTAGCAGATGCACAAAGTCATTGAACAATGTAGGTAAGTATAGTAGTATATGGAAAGTACTTAGTACAGTACCTGGCATTTAGTAGATACTTTAAAAATGCTTTTTCCCTTTCCCATTTCCTCAATGATTTAGGAAATAAGTTGTTTGACTTTTGTTTAGGGAGTAACTTAGCATAAGTGCAGAAAAGTGAAGTCCCCCAGTCACTGTTATATCATATCTCCATGCAAGTTTGTGATCTGTTTAATGAACTAATTTATTTATTCTTTCTGGGTGGTTTATCAAACCAGTTTCATTTCTGTTTTTCCTTCTGCTGATCCACACTCAAATGCTTTCACTGATTCCTGAGTTTCCTAATATGAGTAGATGCTTTTAATATTTAGTTCTATTTCACTGCCCCTTTTTTTCTTCTCCCAATGAATAAGCCAGATCACCATATTCCAGTCATTATATTCCAATCACCAGTACCTTCCCACGAAGGCTCATTCATTCCTATGATATTAAATTTGCCTTCTTGCATTTAGTATCTCTTATTTACTTTCTTCATTATCCGTGTATGGCAGGCAGAAGAGAAGAAGCAAGTAAAGAGAGAGAAATTAAAAATGAAAGAGATGGAAAAGCAAGGGCCCAGAGGAAACAGGAAGGGATGGGATCATCTCTGCCTCTGGCTAAGCTACTTGGAAAGAGAAATGGATCAGGAATTGGTTATGCAATAGGACATAGTACAGAGGATAAGGGATTTAAGAGTGGAGAAGAGCTTATTGTTGAAATGGCCATTTAAGACTCTGAAGAGAAGGAATAGAAGCTGGGCAGACACGTTGTATTGAGAGAAAGAAATAGAGAAAATTGACTTCATGATTGAGGTAAAGTACAGTTTCAGAAGTGAAGCTGTTGAAAAGGGAATATCATAGTTAAAAATCTTGGCATTGAGCAGTTTGAATGATAATGAAGTCTAGAGTATGACTTATCTTGGTGGGTGGCACAAGTAATGTGAAGATGGAGATTGTAACAGTTGTGAGAGTTAAGACCATGGTGTGAGAAGTAAGAATGTTAGTTAACAAGAAAGATAGCAGGGGTCAGGAAGGAGAGGTAGACTGAAGAATTCAGGAGAGTACTGTGGAGGGCAGTAGGTGACAGGAACCACATCTGGAGAAAGGGGCATAGAATCAGTGGTGTGAACTTAAGCCTTTGTGGCACAGTGGTGCTGAGATTGGAGTTATGGTACCCACACTAAATATCTTAGATCCACCACTTCTACTTTTTTTTTTTTACTTAAAGTTATTTTCATGGGATCCTCAGTTTGCTTATCTGCAAAACAAAGGGGGTTGGATTAGGTAACTTTTGACTTGTAACTCTGGGTCTTTGATATAAGAAAAGGTTGTTGTGTTCTGGTGGCAGAATGACATTCTGGAAGTGATAGTGGGGAGTAAGCAGTATACCATCATTTCCTCTTAGCTTTTAATTATCAATGGTGGCAGGCCAGAGGAGATGAGAGAGAAAGAGAGAGAGAAAACTAGCACTGAAGAGAGATCTTTCCTGAGAAGTGAAATTTTAGTTACCCAAAGAAAATGGAAGGACTATAAAAGGAAGAGTTCAGGGATGGTCTGGGAGTAGTACTGGGAAAGTATAGGAAAGAATTCTGTAGCCTTAAGCCATGAGAGTACAGAGTTGGAAGAGACTTAATTTAGAGCCCTGCGGTTTTAGGTGGCTTCCAGTGGCCTTTATTACCAGCGCAGGGACAATGACTTGGACTCCAGAATGGAGGCTGAGTTGGTTCCAGTCTTTCCTTTATGGGATCTCTCAGAGGATTATCACTGGGACAACTTATTTAGTCCCCCAAGTTCAAATCCTAATATTGTCTGTACCCCAGCACTATGTAAATGAGAGTTGAATTGGGTACAGAAAATGTTTATTATAATCCTTATTTTTTTTAAAAACAGTCTATTTTCACTGATATCTCAGAAGTCAAGTGGCCTAGCCGTGAAACACATGATGCAGTGATTTGTATGGATGATGGTACTGTGAAGATTTCATCTTTAGACGGTCACGCTTATCTTTGCCTGCCAAAACAGCAACATGAATTTACTATACATTTTTTATGCAAAATCAGCCAGAAGTCTCCCTCACTAATGGTACTGTCAGAAAAAAAGAATAATAGTCTAAAGAAAGTGGATAAACAATGTGAAAAAGCAAGCAAAAACTGTATGTTTAGAGCAACTTCTGATGGACAAAACTTGACGAATAAGGAAAATAATTCGTACTACCAGATCACCAAATCCAAGGAATTATTAGGGGCAAATAACTTGATAAATGGATTGGAAGGCAAAGAGAAGGCGTTTTTATCTCACAAGAAATACACCTTTGTGTACACATGGGTGAAGCAGTGCTGGTCTGTGGACTCCTATCCAGAAGAATGGAAATACCCTTTATCTTTGGCACTTGATTTTCTTCATAAATTTAATAAAATAGCAAAAGCTGACCAGAATGTTAAACAGATTACAGTTTTAACATCTCATATTTCAAAGAAAGGTGAAGAGGTTTCTGTTCTTCCCAGAGCTCTACCCCTCAACTGTCATAATCCACATCTGCACAGGTAATGAAAGGATTACTTGTTTATTAGAAGAGGTCTACTGTCAAAACTAACTTTACATATTCATATTTTGAAAAATTCTAAAACACTTAATAATTTTCAAATCTTAAAATGGATATAACAAATTTTATTTTTTTTAAGTTTTTTTAATATATCACTATTTTTTAGTTTATTCATTTTCAGTTAAACTGTGTGTATAGTTACTTAGACCAGAAATCTAGATTCAATGCCAATAGAATCCAGTTTGTTTTTCAGTCATTTCCAGCTCTTCATGACCCTGTTCAGTGTTTTCTTGGCAATTTCTTGCCGTTTCATTTTACAAATGAGGAAACTGAGCCAAAAAGAGTTAAGTGACTTGCCCAGGGTCACACAGCTAAGTAGGTAGAGAGTCTTCTTGACTCCAGGCCCAGAATTCTATTCACTGAGTCACCTACCTGTCCTCTAAGTCCAGTTAGCTTTGCACCCCCCCCCCCCAAAAATATCCCAAACCAGACAACTATTTCATTCATTCTTAGCCCCAGACCCTAAAAGCATCATATGTTATGCTTTTAAATACTTATAACAATTCTTTGAAGTAGTATGAATATTATTACCCCATTTTACAGATGAGAAAACTTGAGTCTCAAATTGTGCCTTGTCCAAGGTCATGCTTAATCCAAATCCAGTGCTGTTTTGCAAGAAAAGATGTCTAGGTGGATGAATGCCTACCTATCAGCAGTGTTAAAAGACATAATCATAATGATGATTTTATCACAGAAATGTGATAAATCATAATGATGATTTTATCACAGAAAAAATACAGGAGTTAACTTTCAGGGGCTTTAACCCCTGAATGTTGGTTAGTGCTTATGGCAGTAACATACCAAAAATTTTGAGATTCTTTGAATAAATTCATCAAAATAAACTTAAAATAATTTAACAATCTGAACTGATTTTTTTCTTTTGCTTTTTGGAGGGCAGTTGGGGTTAAGTGACTTGCCCAAGGTCACATGGCTAGCTTTTGTGTTAAGTGTCTGAGGCTAGACTTGAACCCATGTCCTCCTGATTCCAGGGCCTGTGCTCTATTCACTGTACCACTTAGCTGCCTTCTAAACTGATTTTTTAAAAATTATTGATGACTTTAGTTTTAAATCATTTATTATCGAGTATCTCTATCCCTGTCCCAGAGAGTCATCCTTTAAAATAATGGAAGAGGGAGAAAAGTTCCACTTTGAAACAAATCTGATGTTATTCAAAATCTATAGTCTACTCACCTCTACAAAGAAGGGAACGTGGTACATTCTCATGTCTCTTCTTTATTGCTAACCTTAGTCACTATAATTTCACACCAGGCTAAATTGATTTGTCTGTATTTTAATTGTATTAGGATTTATTATGATGATAGCATAAAAAATCATCAAAGAAGTTGTTAAGTTTAGATATTTTTCCACTGGAATTTTCTTTTGAAAATTTAGTTTCATTTTTCATGCTCTAAATTTAGGGGTGAAAATCATTACATGATTATTGTATTATATTGACTTTTTCCAGGTAAACATAGAGTACCACTATAAATAATTCCATATTTGTTTTTACTTTGTAACAGGTGGAATTTCTCTAATTCATCTTTACAGGAACAAGAATATACCTATCCTGAACTAGTAAAAGTAGTATGGTACAAAGGTACAGTATTTAGGTAAGATAATCATGTGATACATTTTTTAAAAAGCATCAACCAAATTTGAACTAAAGTGGAAAAATGCCCTCTTTTAATCAAAATTTCATTCTTCCTGGCTGAGCAAAGAGCTGGTTTTTTGCATGATTATCTCTATGTTCATATATATATAGCAAAAAAAATTAACTTTGATTTAACATTGATCTTCTCTAGACTTACTCATGAAACTATAAACTCAATAGAAATTTTTCCTGGTGATGGATCCATTCTCAAATCAGAAGGAAATTTTTTGGGGAATTACTTCACATTCTCTTCATTACACAAAGAATCAGAACAAGTAGGTCAATAATCATTATCTCCACATGACAGTATTGTTGGTTAAGTAGATATTTCTTCTACTTGTAATTCTGTTTGACCTTTTAAATTGCAAGGAGATACTTCCTGAAATAAATTGTTTTGCAATTCAGTGTGTCATGTTATACTGTCTAGTACTGGCAAGACTACATTATCATCCAGTTTGCAGAATTTTGTTTTAATATCTTAGCATGGGCACATACTCATTCTTGGCAACTCATTGAAAGTGTACTTTCATCCCACTATACTTGATTTGCCCGTTCAATCTTGGTTTAAAACATAGTCTGTATTTCTTTATGTGATAAGAGTTTATGAACAAAAGAAGTAGAAACCAACAGCACTTTAGCACTTTGAGCCCATACTATTTCTGGTGTTCATTTGCTCAAAATGTGTAACGTGTTGTTCTTATCTAAACTAATTGGTTACAGGTTTTTAAACATCAATAGATGTTAATATTTTAAGTATTTAAATTTACTGATCAAATGAATGCATGAAGAAAAATGGTGCAGAAATAATGGTAGTATTCATGAATAGTGAATTTAGTGCTGGTGGAAGATTAAATAATTGGGCTTACCAGACATAATATGCTGAAATATGTTTTAAGTAATAGACCTTAATTTACCCAGAGACCAGCATTTGATGTCTGTTCCTTAACGAACAACATTATAGTATCCCACTTCTCTTTGTAGGATGGACCATAACAAAAAGAATTTTCCTATCATCTAAATGGAATGGAAGATGGGATAAATTGCTTAGGAAAGCCAGTTGAAAATTGTCAGTCTTTTTTTTTCTTTTTGGAGGTCATTTGGGATTAAGTAACTTGCCCAACGTCACGTGGCTTGTGTTTGTGTTAAGTGTCTGGGCCTGATCTGAACTCAGGTCTGCCTGACTTCAGGGCCAGTGTGCTAGCCATTGCACCACTTATTAAGTAATTATTAATTATTATTAGTGCATTCCCACTAATTAAGTCAGTCTTAACCTGTAGTGTGTAAACAGGAATAAAAAAGTAAAATATGATATATAATAACAGTAGCTAGTATTTATGTAGCCTTTTAAGTTTTCAGCATGTTTTACATATATTGTCATCCCAATTTTACAAATAGGGAAACTGAAGCAGACACAAAAGTTAATTGACTTGCCCAGGATTACTCAGTTAGGAAGCTTCCAAGTCCAGCACTCTTATCTACTACGCCACTGGCTGCCACAGATAAAATAGCAGTATTCTTGTCTGCAAAATGCAGTAACATGTCTCCTTTTATGCAGAGTTCAACTATAACAAAGCAGTTTTGTTGTCTTGTTTAATTAAAGTTGAATTCTCCCTATACATTAAATTCACTTTTGTGTTTAAATAGAAAGGATTGAGGAGAAAATAGATACTATGACTTAGGATTTTAGTAAGCTATGGTTTAAAATTATTCAAAAATGTAAATGCAAAATGATTAGTTTTCGAGGATACTAACAATTTGGGGAGAGCAAGAATGGCTTAATGTAGAAGGTAGGAGACTGGAAGTGGTGGGACCTCCCGCAGAAGTGATATAGTTTGGAAGAAGGAAGAGTTTTAAGAGAAAAGATAGTTAAGTTTGCACATGTTGAGTTTGAAATGTCTCTGGGGAAAATGGTGAGAAATTTCCAGTTAGGCAATTTTAGAAATATTGGGATATAGAGATATAAGTCATCTGCATAAAGATAATTAAAATCAAATAGGAAATGTGACGTTGCCGAGAGTGTAGCAAGAGAAGAAGGCCTAGGAAAGAACCTTGGAGAATATTCACATTTGATTATCATTCCAAAATTTTAAATTGGGAAAAAAAATAAAAAGGTCCTTTTGAAATAACATCTGTGATGAGAACTGAATATGTCCTAGGGTATACTGGAGTTTGCTCATACCGACTTATAAGAGCCAATTGTTAAATTTTCAATGTGAGCATTTACACCTCTGAAATTAGCCTATGCTACAAATCAGGGATTGATTTGTTTTGTTAGCTATCTAAAAATGAAGGAGAAAATGATAATAATTCCTAGTATTTATGAACCGTGATAAAAACTTCATTTTCTGTAAAATGCAGTAAGGGCAGTGATGGCCTAATAATAACTTGTTTTTTAAGTGTCAATAGTTGTACCAATTTAGAACTAACTTATTTATTTATTTTGCCTTTTGGACGGCAATTGGGGTTAAGTAACTTGCCCAAGGTTAAACGGCTAGGTTTTGTGTGTGTATGTATGTATGTTCAGTGTCTGAGGCCAGATCTAAACTCCAGGCCCTGCTGACTCTGGGGCCAGCACTTTACTCACTGTGCCACCTAGCTGCCCCAAACTAATTTATTTCTAACTGCATTTTCAGAAAGAAGAGAAAATGTATTCAATAAGAAACCTTCCTCCAGATATACCAGGAAGACTATATTCTATACGTTCCCTTATTACACAAGCTACCAGGTAAGCTATCCATTTTCAGCTTTATGAAATACTATGTTTATAAAAATATTAGCACATTTTCTGTTACTTAGGAAATAAGATTAGAAGCTGGTAGGTATCATGAAAGTGTGTAATCTTGGGTAAGCAACTTTACTTTCAATTTTCTCCATAAATAAAGGTCTAGAGTCACTGATTTCTAATCTCTCTGACCTCTAACTTTCAATGACTAGGTGTAGTTTTGAACCCCAAAAGATAATTTCTTTTAGGCATCCCAGTAGGAAAATACCCCCATGCCTAGGATATAGGTACATCTGTATATCTTCTGTCTGCCATTTATAGCTTCAACTAGGAAGAGACCTAGGGTAATGCAAGTTCCAAAGATATACTCATGCCTCACATTGATATTTTTCTCCTCCTAGTTAGTAAACTCTGCCATAGGGAAGGCTAAAGGTACTTTGAGAGTACTATTCCCATTATCTCTAGGCATTGCTATACTTCAGCTAGTATGACTTAGCTGACTGTGACTCTTCCTTCAAGAGGTAGGTTTCTGATTGACTAGTCCAATTTGGAGTCACTTGGTAGATGAGACTTGTCAAGGGAATGGAGAGGTAGCATGGCATGGGAGATACAGAGCCAGCCTTGGACTCAGCCAGACCTGACTCCAGATCCTTCCTCTAACAAATACAGTTACTGTTGACAAGTCACTCAACCTCTCAGTCCCCTAGACAACTGTTAAAGTCTAGAAATTATAGATAAGTAGCCAGTCAGTGTTGGAGAGAGTTTCTATTCTGGAAACTCCTCATACTAAAGAAATCACAGATCCAAACCAAATTTTTTTTAGATAATTTAGGAAATCTAAGAGGGAAGTATGCACCCTAACTGAGATATTAGATGAAAGGGCAGCAACAGTGACTCCTTAAGTATCAGTCATGGGGAAAAGAAAGGTTATGACAAAACCTAATGCAGCTAGCTACAATTAAGAGGTAGAATATACTATTTAAGTTGTTTATGTTTAACTAATTTTTTTCGTGTTTACAGAATTCTTCAACATTGTGTCAAAATTAGACTTTCTTTAAGCCATAACTATAATATATGCTGCTGGAAAATGGTATGTACTTGGCTTAGCAGAACAAAATAATTTCCTTAGTCCTCCTCAAAGTAAAGTGCCTTCTCCCACCTCTGATCTCTTCTATTCTTTTAGAATCTTTTCTTGGAGATATTTTGGAAATAAACAGATCTCTTGGCATCCTTAAAATTGTTTTGTCTCCAATTCAAATTCCTTCTGTGTGTATTTAGTTAGGTCTAACCACTGGTCCCATTTTATATTCTGAAGTGCTAGTGCCATTTCCATACCTAGTATATCAAATACTGAGATGTAATGTCTGTGGAGAACAGCTTTTATGCTTCCTGGTGATGATCATAACCATTACCAAGAAGAGTAGAACACTCGAAGTGCCGGTGGAACTGTATTTTTTCACACTAGTTTTTCTTGTAGTTTCAAACACAATCACCTCAGGACAATCTGTCTTATTTGGGTTTCATACATAGTTGTCTTCAAGGTCATTTTCTCCTCAATTATCTTTTGCTATTTTTAAGGTGATAATGCTCATAATTCAATCATATTCCCCCATAATATTCTACAAATAAACTTGGGCTCCAAATGTTTATTGCCCTTGGCTTCTTTGTTTCTCCACCAAGGAAAAGAGAACAAATATATTTTGTATGAGACAGTGTTTGGGAGCTTTCACCCTTATTATGAGTAGTAATAGTAGTAATGTCTTTTGAATATTTTCCTTTTTTCAGCCTGTAACTTGTTTGAATAGATTGAGTAGGAACTACTGTTAACAAACTTGGTAACTTCTCATTTTTATCCTTATTTAGACTAGATTTTGACCTTCAAGGCCAGTTGATGGCCTTGATATAGATAGCTTATTTGTTGTTGTTTCCATTTTTTCCTTTTAAACTTCAGGCAATTTATTTGGAAATGACTCCTAAACTAATAACCAGTCAACTTATCTCTATTATGATATAGTCACTGCATATTTTGTGATAGTGATTATTGCTTGCTGTATTTCAATACCTCCTGACTCTCATAGAAAGTAATTAGCCATATGAAAATGTGATCCAAATCATTAATAATTGGAAAAATGGAAATTAAATTCTGAACTTCCACCTCATATCTATCATGTTGGTGAAGTTGACAAAGAAGAAAATGACAAATGTTGGAAGGGCTGCAGCAAAACAGGCACATTAATTAGCACATTGGTGGAACCATGAATCGAGCTGTTCTTGATCCATTAATTGAGCCATTTTGAAGAGCAATTTGGAACTATGCCTTAAGCAATACTATCAGATCCATACCCCAAAGAGAACCAAGGAAAAAGAAAAGGACCAAAATGTACAAAAATATTTATAGGAGTTGAGTTTTTGTTGTTTCTTTGGGTTTTTTTGTAGTAGCAAAGAACCAGAAACTAAGGTGGTCATCATCAGCTGGGGAATGGCTGAACAAATTAGGGTATATGAATGTGATGGAATACTGTTGTACTGTAAGAAATGTTGAAATGGTGGCAACTAGGCAACATAGTGAACACAGCACCAGCCCTGGAGTCAGAAGGACCTGAGTTCAAATCCAGCCTCAGACATTTAACACTTAATAGCTGTGTGACCTTGGGCAAGTCACTTATAATGAATGCATGCCAACAGATTTTAGTAATCTATAACTTTCAGTTGTCTCTTTGACAATACAAATATCAGTCCCTCTAGGAACATAATAGCTTGATTCCTAAAAGTCCTAGTAAGTGTGTCTCATACCAGCACTCATAACAGAGTACCCCCAATGCCCATCTGGAGGCTATATCTGTCTTTCTCTTCCTCTCTCTCTCTCTGGCTATTGTTTATCTGGCTATTCTCCATCTGTTAGTATGGCCCTCCAGTCAACATTGGTTGCTGTTCAGAGAATTTAGGATTTTGTCTTAGTTGTATACAGGAGCAAGATTGATGACTGAGACTAATAGTCTGCTTTTATGGTTCTAGTTAGGGGTATTAACTGATTACCTACTACATTACATAAACTATTGACAAAAAATGTTTATAATATTTTCTCATTGGTAGGCTGTCATATCTGGGGCTTTCACATGTTTTGTCAATTGTTATGGACACACACATTCTCAAACTATACTACACAAGTGTTTATCTTAATATTGAAAACATAACAGCAAAACAACTCAAATCAAACATCTCAGTCATAAAATAGAGGCTTTTAAATAAAATGGAGTTGGTTATGCTAAGATAACATACTCCATCTCATTACAGATTATATGAAACAAAGAACGAAGTGAGCAGAAGAAAAAAGACAATGTGTACTGTAACAACATCATAAAAAGGCCTTGAAAGCTTTGTTCAGTGCAGTGACCAACCACAATTCCAGAAGACCAATGATGAAGCCTACTACCCAGTTTTTGACAGTGAGGTGATGGACTTGGTACAGAATGAGACACTATGCATACACATTTGTTACAAGGGTTTTGATTTTTGCTTTTTCAATGTTGAGGACGTAGGAAGGAGAGAATTGATTTTTATAGGCAATGTAAAAACAATGTCAATAAAAACAACTCTAAAAAAATAGTCGTTATAACTGTATAAGAGAGGAATTGTGAGTAGCAGAAAAAAGCTAAAACAACTCCATTTTTTCTATAGTTCTGCATCGGCCTTGACCCTGTTTGTATTGAACCCCGACCCTGTTTTCGATTTTCACTGCTGAAACAGCAAAAATGTTACTTTCTATTGGGGTGGGATTACATGATACAGCTAACCTGAATAAGAACCTTTTCTGTTACTAGCCCAGAAGCAGGCCTATCCAGTCAAAGGATATCAAATCCACTCTTCCTACCTCACTACCCCCAGCAACAACCCTATCCAATCCTAAGGCACCCCATACCCAATTCACCTCCTGGCCAAATTGAAGTCTGTGTAAGCTGTGTCCTTTTGTTTCCTCAGGAGTCTTTGTGTGGGTGAGGCTGTCTTTTTGGCAAACTCAGTAAACCCTTGTTGGTTCCTAAATTTATGGTGTTGGGTTTGGTTCTAATTCTAGTTTGTGGCAATACCAACAATTTTACCCACAATAGGCTTGAGGTATCTGAGTAGCTTATAGGTCTTTCTTTGGACTCTTCAAAATAGTATTTGCCATATACCCCTCTATGTCATCTTTACACTAGAAATACCAAATACCAGTCAATTTTTTTTGCATAACTTGGAGGATATTGTTAAGTCTTTACATCTCCTGTAATTAACATTGTCTGCAACAAAAATTGGTACAACTACTAAGAATTATCATCATGGCAGTCTCTCAGCATATAAGTTCATTGGGAGCACTGACTCCCAAGATAATCAAATGTCCCATGAAATGATGATTCTTCTTATCTTTGGACACTCGGTGAAACCTACTACCAACTCCTTTATTCACATATCTGAGGAGAGCCTATTCATGTCTTTAGTTTTCATTTAAAGCAAGAATTTCAATCTGGATGTTGTTCAGTTACTCCAGTATTATTTCACTATTTAGACATTTTTGATTGGACAAAGGTCAAAAATTAAGAATGAGATAAATTAGCATTCATAGATGGTCTAAGAATTGTGATTATTAGCATCCTGTGCTTTTCTGCCTCTCTCACTGAAGAAGTAGAAAAGGGACCAAACAAGATTGAGTCTTATTAATTTTATCTCTTCCATCAGTGTGGCCAGCCTTTTGTTGCTAAGCCTCTTTTTTAAAAAATTTCAAAAAAGCTTTTTTAATGAATGAGCTTTATTTTCTGTCTCACAAACCCTACCACTGAAAAAAAAAAACCCTTGTAACAAATATGCATGATCAAGTAAAACTATATCCCACATTTGTTGTTTCTTAAAAATATTTTCCCCATTCTGTTTCTTGAGCCCATCACTTTCATTAGTTCTTTGGAATTGTGATTAGCTATTATGTGATTAGAATTCTTGACTTTCCAAGTTGTTTTTGGTGCTGTTACTGTATAAATTGTTCTGGCTCTGCTTTCTTCACTATTAGTTAATACAAGACTCCCTAGGTTTCTCTGAAACTGTCCCTTTCATCATTTCTAATTACACGGTATTTATTGTTATTTTACCTTCATATATCATATCTTGTTTAGCCATTCCCCAGTTAAAATTGATGGGTCCCTATTTAGTTTCCAGTCCTTTGCCTCTACAAAAAGAGTTATTATAAACATTTTTGTACATATCAATTAAACTTCTCTGAGTGGACTTGGTGTTCAGGTAACATACAGTTTTTCATCCAGGCCATATCAAAGCTTTTCCATCATTAGAACCAAGGCCTATACTTTGCTGCAATAAGCTTCAAAAACCTAGGGTCTCAACATACTAAAAAGAGCCCAAGAAAGTTGAACGGCTCTTCTTTGGAGACTGTATGGTACAGTTTGAACAAAAATCATAGAAGATGAAAAGACACGGAGGGGTGACAATCTACAGTAATGAAAACTAATGAAATGATGGATCCGTTGACATAAAAAGTTCAGGATACTGATAAATGTTAAAATACTTTATAGTTAATTATTTAAATATTGTTTATATTTTATTTTTTATATTTTATTTATATTAATTATTAAAATATTGTTTTTTTTCTTTTTTCAATTTACTTGGTTTTAGCTTTCTGGATCAAATAAAGGGAATATACCAGTGCTTTTGAGAGAAACACTCATTCCCACGATAGGAAGATTTTTTGTTTATTCTGATAATAAAGTATTTGCCACATTTTTGGATGGTATTTCCCTAACCCTAATTTGGAACTTCAGTTCTTTCTTCAAAAAAAGACAGGTAAATATATTTCGGGCATGTCTGCCTTTTTTATTCTGGATATTCATCAATGTATGTTTCTTCAGTTGTGTACGTAAAAATATAGAATATCTTTCACCACTTTTATCTTTCCATAGAAACCTCAAATTGATTCAAACAGAAACCTATCAAAACCCTCTAGCTTCTGCCTCTGTATCCCGACTCTTCAGCAAATGCCATTGAAACCTCTCTTCCTTGGCATTACCACATTGGAGAAGGGGGCTGGGGTGTCTTTTACTTGTCTAGAACAGCAAAAAGAATGGAGAAGAATCTATTCTATCTCTTGTATGGAGTGGAACAGAGAAGAGGGTTCTCTTTTTGAGACTGAAACAGCAACATAGAAAATATTCCTGGCTTTCTAAGTTCCAAGGTATAACTTGGAATTCCTTTTCCCATATGAGAAACAACAGTGTTGTAGTTTGGCAGGTTAAATAATCTTCTGTAGGGCAATTGAAGACCTAAGCATTGCTTATAACTTATTTCTGTGACAAATTGTTTTCAGTATTTAATTACCAAATAATTTTTCAAGCATTCTTTCATTGGACCTGGGTTCAAATTTTACTTCAGACTCTAAACTGTGATCTTGGGCAGGTCATTTATTTGACCTGCTTCTGCCTTAGTTTCCTCATTTGTAAAATGAGGGTAATAGCAACCACCTTCCAGGGTTTCTTGTGAGAATCAGATGAAGTAATATTTGTTAAAATACTTTGCAAACTTTAAAGTGCTCTCTACAAATGCTGGCTTTTATTGTTGTTATTCATAAGTTGGGAATTATGTATATTCATAATTGAAATGTGGACTGGGAATATCCATTCTTTTACAAAATACAAAAAATAAAGAAACATGAAGAAACACTGTAGTGTTAACTCTGCTTCCTTTATAAAATACTGAAGCCATGGAAGAGACTATACTTTCTTGATTTCTTTTGGTAGTAAATTGAATTAATTTCATTGTACTTCTCTTTATTGGTTTATCCCAGTGCAAGGATAATTTGTCAAAATAGTGTCCACATCCCAGACAAAAGCATTAGTTGCATTTAAATTATCTGCTAATTCTTTGCTGATTTTACATAACTGAATTTTTCTATATTGGTATTTATATAAAGTAGAAATATTTTTTCATCTTTAGATTTATGAGGCTTTTTAAACTTTGTCTTTACCTTTTCTTAAGATAAATCAAGGTGTCACTTTAGGTTGGTGTAAATTAACTCTTCCAGATGGACAAGATCAGTTAATTCAAATTGAACATCCTGGACAATTTGAAAGGTACTGCAGTAAAACTTATCTTTTCATCCATATATTCGCGTTAGAAAGTGAAATATTAATAATTTTTTTATTTGTCAAAAACAAGTTTATCGTCTAATTGTTAAGTTTCCCAAGGAGATATTGGTAAAAGAAAGCATTTCATTAAGTAGCAGTGCCTTCTCTTATCTTGGCAAATAGTGTAGCTGAACAGATCGGCCTTGCTGAAATAAAATCTTTCTGAATTCCAACTAGTTTTCAACATAAAAGAAGGGGGATGGTCTTAAGCTGTTAGATGTAAGTAAATCTGTGTTTTGCTATCAGTTCACCATTTTGAAATATGGGGTTTATAAGCAAAAGTTCACATAATTCAACTTGCCTAGTTTTATAGAAAAAAAAAAGTAGAGCAGATATTGGAAGGAATGGACTGAAATGTCTGCAAATGAAATTGACCAATTAGGTGTTGTTATTCTATTAGTCCCAATGGAGAAAGATTCTTAAGGTCATCTTACTGAAATTATGCCTTGTCTCTTTTTAGCTTACATAATGCCATTGGTAATTACAATTTTACCCTATTTTAAAAGTATGTAATTTTAAGTAGTCACAAGAGAATACTCATCCACTTTTCTTTCCCTGATGATTTTGTTTTTACTTTTAGCATTTGTTAGTGTTTAAAGCAGTTACTGCCTCCAGAGAGAAAAGAGGTAGCTGGGTGCCATTACTTTAAAAAAAAAAAATACGTTGTCCAGTCTTTAAGGTCACATCTCCACATTTATTTAATAAATTCAGTGAGTCATTTATTACTGATTTTTACATGCACTGATTCAAAAAAAAGTATTTTCGTGTAAAACTTATATAAATATATATATATACATATATTTTAAATAGAAATTAAATTCATTTTGCTTGGGGGATGCCTTAATAAATGAAATTGGATTTTCTGTTTCAAGGAATCCAGGTGTCAAATTTATTTTTATTCCTAAATAAAATTTGTTAGCTATTTCAAGTTATTTTTTTTCCTGGTTGAAAGAGGATCTTCTTTGGATTATATAGGCATAAAAATAAAAGTTGAATTAAATTTACATTTATATTTTAAAATTTTAGAAATTTTCCTACTTAACACTTTATCTGTTTTTTCATTACCAGTCTTTTCCCATTATCTGCAAGAGTAGTTTACCATTCTCTGAAATAGATGGTTTCATTAATTGCCTTTCTTAATCACTTGTATTCAACCTAGGTATGTGGCAACAGTAATAGCTTGGTGCAGGAATCTGACTCAGACTAATCCACAGGAAATCGTCACATATCCTCCATCATCACCCATTACTGAAGAAAACTGGTATTCATGCTAATTTTCTACATACTTTATTTGTGTAGGGAACATAGCCAATACTGAAAGCTTGAAAACCTGAATTTGTGAAACTAGGGAAAATTTTTTTCCTTTCCCTGAGTAAATTATCCTTAGTCTTAATTTAAATCTGGTTGTCTTATTTTTCATAGCTCATGGATCTTGAAAAATAAAGAACTAGTTTTAAACAGAAGACTTAATATTATTATTTTTAACATAACTTAGCAATGGAGTCCTCATATTAAAATGCTTGGTAGTATAAAGCTATATGCCATACTTTATCATTTTTTTTTTGCCAAAATTTAAGAGATTATAAAAACAATCTGAAGACTGAGGGTTTCAGATCAGAAATCTAAAATTCTTTTCAGTTCTAAATCCTGTGATCATATGATTACATACATTTTGCCTTCATTAGGGAAATCCCAAGTACTGATTGAAGTGTCAGATGTTCTTAGAGACTTTGATGTGATTGTCCTACCTAAAATAAATCAGTAAATCAACAAGTATTGAGCTCCTTGCCCAACATTTTCATAAGTGCTTTAGATGATGCAAAACAAATGAGATAGGGTCCTTCCTAGCTTCTTACAGGTTTTCTCTAGCTAGAAAGACAAGGCAAATGGGATAGAACTATTAGAGAAGTTAGGTACACTACTTCAGCCTGGACTGGAGTAATTGGGTAAAGCTTCATAGAGAGTTCGCTTGGCGATGAAGATAAAATTTGAGTAGGTGGAGAGGAAAAGGTATTCTTTTGAAAGAAAGAGGAACAAAATTAGTATGGCCTATAAGACTAACAAGTGAACAGCTTTACTGGAGTAAAGGTTTCATGATGGGGTCTGCTTAGGAGGTGGAGGAGGGATTAGATAGAAAAAGTTGCAACAAATGGTAGAAAATCTTGAAAGCCAGATAAAGGAATTTGACTATAACATCATTAGTTACAGTTTCTTGAGCAAAAGCATGGTATTTGTTGATGAGCTGATTGTTGAAGATTATTCTAGCAGGAGAATAAAAGGTTGGAAAGGTGACATTGGATTCAACAATATCAGGTAGAATCCTTTTCACAGTAATTCAAGTGTGAGATCCTTTGGACCTAACCTAGAGTGGTTAAAGGGAGTACAAACACCAGCTTAATTCTCCCCATATGATAGGTAAATCACTTGCTGTTAGTAGATCAAAATAAAAGAAGCCAACAAATTTATTGAGCTTTCACCCACTAAAACCTCTCCTCAGGATGCAGCCTTCTGCAGTTCTGTGAATCTAGAAGTAGCTGGAAAAAAAAGAACCTTTTTGGTAGCAAAAGAGCCTTCTCCTCTCTCTTCTCATTCTCCCTACCACCATCCTCAGCAACCAGCCAAAAATAAATACAAATAAGACCCATAGATCACAACTAAAATATTAAAATTGATCAGTCATTCAAAAGGAAAGGAATCCTTTGAAAATTAACTAGATAGCTATAAAAGACCGGTTTTGGAGGCAGGGGGACACCAGACACATGAAAAATTACAGGAGACAAAAGATATGAGGAAAAAAACTTGAAGAAAAAAATTAGCAGAGATATAGTTTGTAGTTGAATCATTTCAACCCTATCTGATTCTTTGTTGACCCCTTTGGGATTTTCTTGGCAAAGATACTGGAGTGATTTGCTATTTCCTTATCCAGATCATTTTACAGATGAAGAAAGCGATACAAACAGGGTTAAGTTTGTCCAGAGTCACATAGCTAGTAAGTGTCTAAGGCCAGATTTGAACTTATGAAAATGAGCCTTCCTGATTTTCAAGCTCAGTGCTCTATACATTGCACCACTAGCTGCCCTAGAGATGGCAGTAATGGGAAATATTGGAAGCAGCAATGATGAGTACTAAACAATAACATTGGACTAGTTGTCTGCTATAGAGAATCATAAGAGGCATCAGTGAAGAAATATGATATAGGAAAATGGGCACCTGAATTTCTGCTCAAAAAAAAAAATCACTTTAAGAACATAATCTACTTCTTTAGGTTTTGGAGGGCAGGAGAAAAGGAGTAGGCAAATAGCCACCAACATAGTATATAAGTATTCAAATTGAATACAACAGTAGTCTTGAAAAGCACAAGAAATCTCTTCTCTTGCATGCGTAAGGACAAATGGCCTCTTTTGCCAAATGTATTGTTACAACATGGATGCCTCTCACTGTTTCTTCACTGATCCAACTAGCAACCAGGGTTTTAGTTATAATATGAAGTGTAATTACAGAAAACATGGAAAAAATTAATACCTTGTTTATGTCCTACAAAGGATTTTCCACTTGTGTCTTTAGAGATCTGATTTCTCTTCACTCTGTCCTTTATGAAAAAGCATTTAACTGAATAGTAAAATTGAAATTCAGGGTTTTTTTTTAAGAAATCAAATTCCAATAGATACTTGTTTCCACTTAGCCCTGAGTCCCACTTTGTCTGCATTAATATTGCATCACAGTAGTTGGTACTTTGAAATCCTGAAAAGATAAATGAAAAAATTTTTTTCTTAGATTCTGTAAATAAAAAAGTATACTTTTTGGAAAGATTTCCATCAAAAAAGTTTTTTAAAGTTCTGACACTTGTATCCTTATTTAAAAAATTTTACTGTTCAAAGCAATGCATTTCTCAAGGTATTAGTCTTCCCATATATTAGTCATTTTATTGTTCATGCAAACCCTTCTATAAATCGCTCCTGAGGATGCAAGGACATATGAAACCTAACCTCACAAAACTCACAGTCTGCTTGGAAAGATGTTTGGAAAAGTTAAATAATAAAAGATACATTAAGTGACAGTTAATAATGCTAGAATTGTTATATTCAAAACTGTGTCATAGGGGTAACATCTAATATATTTGGAACTTTGTGTAAGCAAAATTGGGCAAAAACACATTGGTGAAATAACCATGCAACCTTTTAGTTACAAACTTTAAGGGGAGGGCACAAGGGAAAAAACATTTATTAAGCACCTACTGTATTAAGCACTGCTACAAATATTACCCCATTTGATCTTAATTTCTTTTTTTTCTCCTTTGTTACAGGTCTGTTACTTCTGAACTTGAAAAAATTCAGAAATTTAACTGTATCCTTTCAAAAGAAATTCTTATTGTACATCACTTCTACCTTTTCAAACTAGGCTGAACTTAAACTTTTTGAATGTGACTCTCAACTTACTGCCATTTTTAACATTTTATTGGATTTTATGATCCTGAAAAGGACTTTGAAGATCATTTAGTACTAATTCCCTCATTTTGAGGAAACTAAGGTGCAGATGGAGTGATTTGCCTGCCACACAGATAGTAAGTGGCAGAGTTGAGATTCAGACCCACATCCTCTGACACTAAATCCAGTATTCTTTCCACAGCACCATATTGTTAGACTTGATAGAAGAAAAGCAAAGAACTTTCCAGTTTTTAAAGTGCACATTGTAGCTGTTTTTCTTAAACATTTTTGTCAACTTAAAAAAGTTGAGTAACACTGCTGTACCTTTTTTTTAGGATCAGGTTAAGCAGAGTCACTGTACTCAGTCAGAGGTAGAAGTTAACTCTTGTAAAACTTGTCACACACACACACACAGACACACACATATGTGTACATATCTTTGTGTGTATTTTTTTTATTCTTGATGATGACAACAACCTTTGAAGACATGCCCTTGGTTTCTGACCCTTTCCTGCTCATTTCTTCTTCATGTAAGTAGGTTTTATTCTTTAGTGAGAATCTACTGCCAAAATGAGCACAATCTTCTTTTTAAAATAAATTTTTATTTTTTTACTTTGTTGATGTATCCTTTCCCCTGCCCTTCTCTTATAACAAAGAATTAAAAAGAAAAAACAATTTAGCAAAACTAAACAATACTTGGGGAAGATCCGACATCTGTAATTTGCTATAGTCCTCCAACTATGCAAGGGAAGAAAGTCCTATATATCTTTTGTTTGAAGCTAAATTCAGTCATACTTTCACAGCAGTCAGTTTCAGTTATTTTATTTTTATTCTTCCCACTTACATTATTGCAATAATTATAAATATTATTTTCCTGGTTCTGCTTACTCTTTATCAATTCATAGAAATCTTCCCATGCTTCTTTGTATTATCATATTGTTAATGTCATCATTAATTCATCCTTTCTTCAGCATAATAATACCTACTACGTTCATGTGGCACAACTTGTTTAGCAGTTCTGGCATCAATAGGTGTCAGATGACCTCATTTCCGATTCTTTGACACTACAAAAAGTACTGTCATAAACTATTTATGTGTATGAGAGACCTTTATTTTTGTGATTGACCTTGAGGTGTATGTCTAGCATCGAGAATCTGTAGGTCAGAGGGTATGGGTCTTTTAATTGCTCTCTTCACATGATTCCAAATTGGTTTCTGGACTAGATGGACCAATTCATAGCTTCACCAACAAAATACACTGATGTCTTTCTGTTTCTATAATCCTTTCAGCATTGATGATTATTATATGGTGTCACCTTTGTAATTTTACTGGGTGTAAGGTAAAACCTCAAGATTGATTTGCATTTCTCTTTATTGTCATTAGTGACTTATTTAAAAATGTAAAAACCACTCTTGATTCTTGACTATATTTGGCCTGCCAGCTATAGATTGCCAACCCTTTAGTTTTAGAGCATTGTTCCATATGGTTATTAATATTTTACCATCCTTTTGGGAGCTGATTGGTGGGGGGGTGTTTTTTTCATATTGTTTGACCACCATATCCATGTTGGGGAATACCTTTTATTATTATATACTTGGTTTGTTCCTTATATGCTGATTGTCAGACCCTTATCAGAAATATTTGATTCAGAGATTTTTTTTCTCCCCAACCCATCATTTCCTTTATCCTAGACTGACTGACTTTGTTCATGCAAAGTAAACGCATGTTTTACACATTTTTTCCATTTAATTAAGAAAATACTTTTGTATTAGTTAAACAAATCACTAACCCAAAATTTTGGTTTTGTTGTTTCTTTAACATAAAAAGAATATTATGCAAATTGTAAACATTCATAGATCCTCTTTCAGAGTTTCCTGAAGTTTCTGTATTATATGACACTCAAAACAAAAGCATAAGTTTCAGGGGCAGTTTGCTAGTCTCAAAAGACATAAAAATGAAATGTTTACAGAAGAAAGAGTTCCTTAATTAAACAACTTAGTTTTATTGGAGAATGACGGTGTCCTAAATCAGATTTCTACTAAGAAAAATGAGCAGTCATCTTCTGATATTTACAAATCAAGATCTTCAGAAGCCTGTAGTTTTATTGAAGAAATGAATAGAACGAATGTATCAGTAGCATTGAAGAAAACTTCAGAAATCCTTCAGGATATTGAGTCTCTTCTAGCCTATTCTAAAAAGTAAAAGAAATAATAATAATAATTTTTTAAAGTAAAGTTTTTTTTTAATTACATCAAACTCTCAAAGTTGTATTTTGTTGGTACAAAAGACTATCCTCAAGAGAATTGTCTGTACACAGGATTATTAAAATTGAATGGGAAAATTTGCTCCTCTTGAGCTGGTTGCTCAAATGTGGTGTGAAAATTTTCTAGTCTAATGTCAGTTTATTTCATACTGCTTATAAATATTTTTGTTAAGAATATGCTGCTTAATGTAAATTAAATTTGAAAATGCTTTTTAAAAAAGTAATCATGAATATCATATTGTTTCAAGGAATAAAGAACTATTTGAAAAATCTGAACTACCTAATTTCTTTTGATTTCCTAGACAGTGTTATTTTATGTAGCAATTGATATTAAGGATATCCTTTGTGTACTTTGTTTTGCTAGATGTTGAAGGACAAAGATGAATGACAGTTCATGCCCTTGATTAGTTTGCAAATGTTTAAGCAAAATGTAATTTAATGATTATATTGTAATCTGCTGGGGCTGAACAATGAGTACATTTCTATCCTACAGAATTATTTTATTCAAAATAAGTAAAACTAAGGATTTGTTTACTTAACTATCTCGTTTCTCTGATACAAGTATTTTTTTCCTTTAAATGCATCAGAGAATTTTGGGTAAGAAGTCAATACAGAAAAAACTTTTCAGTCCTACCTCCACAAATTTCCTATTAAATATTTCAGTACTAGGATTCTTTTTCCTTTAAGAAATTAAAGAGGTGGTCAAGATGGTGGAGTAGAAAAAGCATTTCCACGCAGCTTGGCTCCCACGACTTCCAATCTATATAAAAGGGGACTCAGAACAAACTCTGGAGCTACAGAACCCACAAAATGACACAGAGAAGCTAACCTCCCGCTGAGGACAGACCGGCAGGGAGCAGCCAGCGCAGCACTCTAGGAGCTGACTCTAGGCCTGCATGAGTTGGAGGTTTTAGCCCCAGGGCAGCCTGACCAGCAACAGGCTGGAGGGACTCCAGAACACCAGCAGCTGTGGTGTTTCCAGAATTATCAACACATAGATTCAAAGGACAAAGTGAGAGGTCAGCATAGTATGGACTAGTGGGAAGACCATGTCGGCCTCTTTCCCTGGGAGCTAGAAGCCGCTGAGTAGCTGAGGCACAGGGAGTGCCATGTTGCAGCTTCAGTTTCTGGCCTGTAGACTGTAGGGGGACTGACAAGTAGTCTGGGGAGGGTAATCACTCTTGCTTTAACCTTCTTGGATCTGGATTGCGGTCTGGGGTGGAGGTCTTGGGGTGTGTGACCAGCTTGCCAGAGTGTGTGGGGGCTTCAGAGAGGGTACCCAACTAATACCTCCAGCAGGTGAGAAAACCCCAATGTTTGGGACGGAAGCTCCCCTGGCTGGTGGCAAAATCCTATTGTGGCAACAAGCCCAAAAGTCAAGTAATTAAGTGGCAACATGCCTAGGCAAAGGAAACAAACAGAAAAATTCAACATTAGACTCCTATTTTGGGGGCAAAGAGGCTCAAAGCATGGAACAGGAGGAGGACTGTGAGGTCAGAAATCCTGCACCAAAAGCCCCAAATGAAAATCATAAGCTGATTACAGGCCATAGAGGACCTTAAGAAGCAGATAAGAGAAGTGGGAGAAAAATTGGGAAGAGAAATGAGAAAGATGCAAGAAAAGTATGAAATGAGAGTCAACAACCTGACTGAGGAAAATAACACCTTAAAAAATAGACTAACTCAAATGGCAAAAAAGGCTCAAAAAGGCAATGAAAAGAATGCCTTAAAAAGCTGAATTTGCCAGATGAAAAAATAATTTCAAAAGCTCACTGAGGAGATTCATTCCTTCAGAATTAGACTGGAGCAAATGGAAGCTAGTGACTGAGAAATCAAGATGCTGTTAAACAGATCCAAACAAATGAAAGAATAGAAGGCAATGTGAAATATCTCATGGGAAAAACCACTGACCTAGAAAATAGATCCAGGAGAGATCATTTAAAAATTATTGGGCTACCTGAAAGCCATGATCAAAGAAAGGACCTAGAAATCATCCTCCAAGAAATTCTCAAGGAAAACTGCCCCGATGTTTTAGAAACAGAGAGCAAAACAGGTTGAAAGAATCCACTGATCACCTCTTGAAAAAGATCCCAAAAAGAAAACTCCTAGGAATATTATAGCCAGGTTCCAGAATTCCCAGATCAAGGAGAATATATTACAAGCAGCCAGGAAGAAACAATTTCAATATTGTGGAAACACAATCAGGATAACACTGGATCTGGCAGCTTCTACACTGAGGGATTGAAGGGTTTGGAATATGAGCAAATATGATATTCCAGAGGTTAAAGGAGCTGGGATTAAAACCAAGAATCACCTACCCAGCAAAATTGAGTATCATGTTTCAGGGGAAAATATGGCCATTCAGTGGAATAGAGGACTTTCAAGGATTCTTAAGGAAAAAACCAGAGTTGAATAGAAAATTTGACATTCAAACACAAGAAGCAAGAGATGCTTGAGAAGGTAAACAGGGAAAAGAAATCATAATGAACTTATCCAAGTTGAACTACTTACATTCCTACATGGAAAAATAATAACTGTAACTGATGAAACCTTTCTCAGTATGAAAATAGCTGAAGAAGGGTATATGGGCATATGAATACATATGTGAATGTGTGTATATATGTTTTCAGGTATGCATAGATAGAGGCTACAGGTTGAATTTAACAGCAAGGGATGATAATTAAGAGATGAGAGAAAAATATAACGAGAGGTGATGGGGAAAGACAGAATGGGGTAAATTATCTCAATATAGAAGAGCCAAGGGAAAATGGTTATAAGGGAGGGGAAGAACAGGAAAGCAAAGAGGCAAAACCTTACTCTCATTGAATTTGGCACAGGGAGAGAATGACATACACACTAAATAGGGTATCTCACCCTGCAGGAGAGAAGGGGGAAAGGAGATGAGAGGGGGAATGATGGAAGGGAGGGCA
>WOXC01005662.1:0-164800 GCA_011680675.1 Gymnobelideus leadbeateri | reverse complement strand
AAAGAAAAATGTTAAATTTAAGAGGGAAACTGGCAGGGCTAAGAAGAGGATAGGATTGTAAGAAGAAGAGGATCATAAAATCAGGTGTTGTATCTGGGAGAGAAAAGTCATAAGCAAAGCAAACTTCAATTTTGGAGAATCAATTGTGAAGGGGAAGAAAAAAGGGGGGAAAAGGGTAAGACCCAGGGATCAGGGTCTGGGGTAGGGAAAAGAGGAGAGGCATTTAAGCAAAAATAGACCATAATGATTATATATCTCTAGAGTCTACCAAACCTCTCTCTCATGACTGCTATCTTCTTTGTAAAGAGAGGGGAAAGGGGGCAGAGGAGGAAAAGCACAAGAGGATAGGCTGGAGAGAAATATCAAAAATTAACAATCATAACTATGAATGTGAATGAGAACACCTATAGGAGCATTCATTTAGAGATGGAAATGACCTTAGAAGCCATCAAATCCAACTGCCTCATTTTACAGATGAGGAAACTGAGTCAAAATAGAAGATAGGGACTTTCCTAGTATCAAACAGCAAATGTCTGAGACAGGACTTGAACTCAGGTCTGACTTAAAATTCAGTGCCTTTTACAGACTGAATCAGAAAGCAAAACTCAACCAGATGTTGTTAAGAAATACACTCGAAAGACAAAGATTTACATAGCATTAAAATAAGAAACTAAAGCAGAATTTATGATGTGCTAACTGAACTAAAAAAACCAAACAAACCAGGAGTAGCAACCATAATTTCATATAAGACAGCAGTAAAAATATATATGATTAAAAGATTTAAAAAGAAAACTATAATATGCTTAAAGGCACTATAGACAGGAGAATGATAACAATATATATGAACCTAGTGGCAAAATATCTAAATACTTAAAAGAAAAATTAATTGAATAGCACAGAGACATGGACAGAAAAGCAATATTATAGGTGGGGGCCTTAATGTACCCCCATTCAGACCTAAACAAAGCAAACAAAAGACAAACAAGAATAGAGCTAACAAACTGAATAGAATTTTAGAAAAGTTAGCTGTGATATTTATTGTAACATTAATTATTGTAAATGATTATTGTAAGATTGATAGTTATTAAATGTGAAAGGAATATATATGTTTCTCAAGTATACACAATCAAAAATTGACCACGTACTAGGACTTGAGGGCCTCATAAAAATGCAGAAAAGTAAAAATATTAAACATATCCCTTACTGACTATAATATAATAAAACTTATAATCAATTAAGAGCCTTTGAAGAAAGGATTCAAACTGAAATGGAGACTAAATCATGGAAACTGACAATTTCATCAAAGAAAATCATAACAATAAGACAACATATCAAAACTTTTGGGATTCAGATAAGGCAACACTTAGGGGAAATGGTATTCTCTAAAATCCTCAAAAAAAAAAAAGAGAAAAAGAATAGATCAGTAAATTATTTATGCAACTAGAAAGACTAGGAAAAAATCCAGCAAACCAAAAATCCCCAACTAAATATCAAAATTGAAAAAATGTTAAATTGAAGAGTGGGGGAGCTAGGTGGTGCAGTAGAGTGCCAGCCCTAGAGTTAAGGGGAGCTGAATTCAAATTTAGTCTCAGATATTCACTAGCTGTGTGACCCTGGGCAAGTCATTTAACCCTGTTTGCCTCAGTTCTTCATCTGTAAAATGAGCTGGAGAAGAAAATGGCAAACCACTTTAATTCCTTTGCCAAGAAAATTCCAGATGGGGTCAACAAGAATCAGACATGACTGAAATGACTCAAGAACAACAACAAATTGAAGAAGTAATCAACAAAATCAAAATTAAAATCATTGAATTAATCAATAAAACTATGAGTTTTTAAGCTAATAAAATAGATAAATAATAGATAAAAATAAATAATAAATTAAATAATAAATAATAATAATAGATATTGCTATTGGATATCCATATTTCCTATATTATTTATCCTATATGATTTGCTATTAGACATCCCACAACACTGATATTGATAGAAGTGAAAGTGATGATGATCATTAAAGCTAAAAGTAAATTTAAGAGGCATTTAGTCTAGTCCCTTATCTTTCAGAAAGGAAACTATTGAGCAGTAAGTCAATAAACATATATTTAGTACCTACTGTGTGCCAGGCTCTGTACTAAATGCTGCTGATACAAAAAGAAGCAAAAGATAGTCCCTACCCTCAAGGTCAATGATCTAGTGGTAAAAACAACAATAAAAAAATATGTACAAACAAGTTACTTACAGTGAAGAAAGGAAATAATTAAGAGGGAAAACTAGGATAAAGAGAAGTTGGGAAAGGCTTGTAGAAGACTTCCTGCAGACAGCGGTGTCAAATTCAAATAGAAAGGGCCATCAAAACATACATAAGAGCCCATATTGATTTGGAAAGCTATGTATTATCTATATTCTATTTATTTTGTTAAATATTTCCCAATTACATTTTAATCTGGTTCAGGCATTGGGAGCATTACAGCTGGAATGCAGCCTCTGCTCAACTGTTTGACATCTTTGCTGTAGAGGATGGGATTTAAAGGTAGTCAAGGAAACCAGAAGGCAGAGATGAGGGATAGTATTCCTGGCATGAGGAAAAGCCAAAGAAAATGCCCAAAGCTGAGAGATGGGGGGGGGGGTGTCCTGTGCACGGAACAGCCTGGAGGACAGTGTCACTGGATCAAGAGTATGTGTTAAGGAGTAAGGTGTAAGGAAACTGGAAAGATAAGAGGGGGCTAGGTTAGGGAGGGCTTTGAATGCCAAAGTATTTTGTATTTGATCTTGGAGGCAATAATAGAGAGTCACCTAGAGTTTGTTGAATAAGACGGAACTGACCCTGTTGGACCTGTGTTTTAGGAAAACCACTTTGGTAGAGGAATATATGATGAATTGATTGGAGTGGGGTTAGACTTGAAGTAGGCAGATCTCTATCAAGCCATTGGAATAGTCCAGAATTGACCTGCACTACAGTGGTAGCAGTGTCAGAGGAAAGAAGGGAATGTAGTTGAGAGATGCTGCAAAGGTGAGTTGACAAGGCTTAACAACAGACTGGATATGGGGCAATGAGAGACAGTCCAGGATGATTCCTAGCTTGTGAACCTGAGGGACTGAGAAGATGGTTTTGCTCTCTAAAGTAATTAGGAAGGTAGGAGGGTTTAAGAGGAAATATGTCCTATTTTGGACATATTGAGTTTAAGAAGACTACTGGACTTCCAGTTCAAGGCACTTGGAGATGCGAGACTAGAGGAGGTTAGGTAAGGATAAATTGATGTGAGAATAATCAACATAGAGATTACTAATTAAATCCATGGAAATTTATTAGATTACCAAGAGAAATAATATAGAGGGAGAAGAGAAGAGGGACTAAGACAGTCCCAAGGTTAAGTGACTTGTCCAAGGTCATATCGGTAGGTATTAAGTAACAGAACTGGGATTTGAGCCCAGGTCCTTTGACTCTAAAACCAGTGATCTTTCTGCTGCCTCAGTTTAGAGTTGCTGGTGATAATGATAATATTCATGCATGATGAGGATGGTTCACAATTCTCTTTATACCACAATCCCTGACCTTATCCTTGGGAACTTTAGTATTGGCAATGATGAACCTTCTAATACCTAGCCTCCCCAGTAAACGGCTTTTTAAACTTACACATCTGTCACCACTCTATTTCACTCCCCAACAGGACTGACCATACCTAACACCTCCAACCCTTGAGCAAAACCGGTCCACTTCCAACTCTGAAAATTCCATTTCTGATCCCAATTGCCTGTCCTTCTGTCTATCTCTCTCATTGTCTCATTCCTCCTAAATCTTTGTTCTCATTACAACCTGTGGTCTCTCAGTCTCTCCCTGTTACTCCATTTCTTCAGTTTCCCCTGAGTTAGCCAGTTCAACAAGGCACTATCCCCTCCCCTCAAATCCCATTTCTCATTTGTCCTGTTTCTCCTGTTCTGGTAATCCTTTATCCTGAGTCACCTACACCATCTGCCTTCTGCTCCACTTCCCAAGCCATCATTGTAGCAAGTGTAGCAGATGACAGAGCACTCCAAAATCATGTTGTCTGACTTCAATTAGACCCATACCACTGCACAGAAACGATTGTATTCACCAGCCCCCAAACCTCTCCCCTCTTTTCAGGTGGCAGATTCCACCACCAGACACCCCTTTTTTCTCCACAGGAGGCTTTGCCTCCTATTATACTGAGAGGAGCCAGTCTGTCACCTCCTTTCCCCTCAGTCTCAGAGGATGAGGCAGTTTAACCCCTCCACTTGAACCTTTAGTTCCTTCCCTTCTCATCTCTTCCATGAGATTCTGTGATAATCATTCATCTTCAGTGTCTCCCTTTTTATCGGCTTCCTCTCTGCTGCCTATAAACATTTCCAGGTGTCCCCATCCTTTAAAAAACCCTAAACCTTTCCCTTGTCCCCACCATCCCTTCACTGTTATCGGATAGGGCTCCTCTTCCTTGCTAAACATTTAGAAAGAGTTGATGCCATTTGGCCACTACCCATTCCCTCTTCAACCCCTTCCAGTCTGGCTTCTATGACTACCACCATCTGAAACTGCTCTCTCCAAAGTCAGCAGGAATATCTTAATAATAAGGGCTTAATTGCTCAATCCAATGACCTTTTCTCAGTCTTTATCCTTCTTGGTATTTTTGTTCCATCTCATATGGTTGACTACCTCTTTATCCTGAAAATCTCCCTGAATCCTTGACTTCTGTAATGCATCTCTCTCATGGTTCTACTTGTACCTGTCTGTTATTTCTAGGTCTCCTTGGGTGGATTTTCCTCCTCCTGCTGCTTCTGAAAAGTGGGTTTCCCCTTAGTCCTCAACCCTTTTTTCCCCTTTCTCCATACTCTCTTCATCTCCAAAGCTGGCACATAGTTGACCTTCAACTACCACCTCCAGGCTAATGGCTTTCAAAGCCATAACTGCAGTCCTATTCTCCTTCCTGAGCTGCAGACCTGTATCTTCCACCAGCTATAAGACATTCCCACCAACATCTAAAATTCAACATGTCCCAAGAGGAAATTAACATCTTCCCCATTAAACATGTCCCTCTTACTGATTTCTTTATGTTTGTTGTTGCTCTCAGTCAACCAGGCTCAAAACCCTACATCTAGCTTTGATTTTCCTCCTCTCTCTCACTGTCACATTCAATTTAATAGCCTCTGCTCTCTCTCTCTCTCTCTCTCTCTCTCTCTCTCTCTCTCTCTCTCTATATATATATATATATACTCTCTCTCTCTCTCTCTCTCTCTCTCTCTCTCTCTCTCTCTCTCTCTCTCCATATATATATATTTGCTTTTTGTCTCTCCTCTGCTCAAGCCATTCTTCATACAGCTTCCAGAATAATATTTCTGAGGCACAAATATGATCATGTACCTTTCCTGATGAAAGATCTTCAGTGGCTCCCTATTGCCAAAAGGATAAAAGAAATCTTCTTTAGTCGATCTGTTGGTTGCTGTCCTTCATGCTCAAAAAGGATCAAAATGGTATCAGTATGTTGGAGTCAAGGTCCAGTGTGTCCAGTTGTGGCTGATCAGCCCGATGTGCACTCAGAAGGCTCTACCAGAAGTTGGGCACAAATAGGCCACTTGAACATTTGGAGCTGAGATGTCTCTAAATTTGCACATCTCACATCTCTTTTAAGCTACTGGAATTCTGCTTTGCTCATAGAGCGCAGTGCCTTCTTTGATGTGGGCATGCCACGCTGGTTGGTCCTTTGCCAGTGTCTCCCATGTCTCACAATTGATTCCAAAGTTCTTCAGAGCGACCTTGAGAGTGTATTTGTATCACTTCTTCTGGCCTCTGTGTGAGTACTTGCCTTATCCAAGTTCTCTGTAAAAGAATCTTTTAGGCAAATAAATTTACATTTGTGATTCAAACAATGTGGCCAGCCCATTGGAATTGCAATCTCTGCAATAGAGTGTGAATGCTTGGCAGTTCAGCTTAAGAAAGGACCTCTGTGTCTGCTACCTTATCCTACCTGGTGATCTTTAGACTCTTCCTAAGACAATTCAAATAGAAGCAATTCAGTTTCCTGGCGTGGCATTGGTAGACTGTCAGGGTTCACAGGTGTACAACAATGAGGCCAGCACAATGGCTCTGTAGACCTTCAGTTTGATAGTCAGTCTAATACCTCTGCTCTCCTACACTTTCCTTCAGAGCCTCCCAAACACTGAGCTAGCTCTGGCAATGCATGTATCAACCTCACCATCTAGGTGTACATACTGGAAAATATACTGCCAAGGTAAGTGAATTTATCCAACTCATTCACAATTTCTCCATTTGCTGTAACCAGTGGTTTCATGTATGGATGGTGTGGTGCTGGCTGGTGAAGAAGCTCAGTTTTCTTGGTGTTAATTGTTAGGTGTTAATTGTTAATTGAAATTAGCACAAACAGAGAATTGATTCATGCTTTGCTGCAATGCAGCTTCAGAGACTACGTTGAGTGTACAATCATCTGTAAACAAAAAGTTGTGCATCAACTCTCCCTCCACTTTAGTCTTGACTTGTTGCCTTTTCAAGTTAAATCATTTACTGTCATCATAAGGCGGTGGCTAGGTGACACAGTGAATAGAGCACTGGCCCTAAAGTCAGGAGGACCTGAGTTCAAATCTGGCCTCAGACACTTAACACAAAAAACTAGCTGTGTGACCTTGGGCAAGTCACTTAACCCCAATTGCCCTCCAAAAAAAAAGAAAAAGAAAAAGAAAGAAAAAAAACAAATTTACCATCATTATGGTAGCTAACTTTGACTCTGTTTTTGTCCTCATTGAAAGCATCCAACAACATCCCTGAAAACATTATACTAAAAAGCATAGGGGCAAGCACATAACCCTGCTTCACTCCATTGGAAACTGGGAAAACGAGAGAACATCATCCATTATCCAGAACCTGTGGAAGCATGTAGTCATGGAATTTGCATACAATACTGATGAACTTCTCTAGGCAACCAAATTTTGCCATGATCTTCCATCGGCCCTCACAACTGATAGTATCAAACACCTTGGCCAGACTGACAAACATTGTGTATAGACCTCTTGGAATTTCTCCTACAGTTGTCAGAAAGCAAACACCACACTGACTGTTCCCTTTCCAAAGCCACACTGGCTCTTGGGTAGATGACCATCTTCTAGGTGAAGGATCAGCCTATTAAGGAAGACTCTGGCAAGAAATCTTGCCAGCAAGATTATCAGAGGACAACCTATTTCCTTTTCTTTTATTGAGATGGACAATGGAGTCTTGGGGGGGGGGGGGAGGAAGGGGAAGAAGAAGGGACATGGGGAGGGAGGAGGATAACCTCCTCTTGCCATATAACCAGAAGATTGCAGTCAGCTTTTGTATCAGTAAACCTCTACCTTCTAAATCTCAGCAGAAATAGAATCAACACCAGGCACTTTGCCACATTAGAGTTGCTGAATAGCATTCAAAATATCTTCTTTCAGTTGCAAGTTTGGCTAAAGAAGGATTGACTACAATCTGAAGTATACGGTCAATGGCTTCAGCATTGATTGATGATGGTCTGTTCAGCCCATCTCTCCAGGATCATGACCTTATCACCACATCAGTAGTTAAGCCTTTGTCCCATAAATAGCCTTCAGGGCATTATTTTTAAAAGTGTTGGATTGTTACTATCATTGTAAAACTGAATTTCATCTGCCTTCTTAGTGTGCCAAGAATCTCATATCTCTCTAAGCTTCATTTGCATTTTACTTTTGATGAAGTTAAATGCTGTCTTCTTTTTTGGGGTGGGGTGAGGCCATCAGGGTTAAGTGACTTGCCCAGGGTAATGCAGCTAGTTAAGTGTCAAGTATCTGAGGTCAAATTTGAAGTCAAGTCCTCCTGACTCCAAGGCTGGTGCTCTCTCCACTGTGCCATGTAGCTGCCCCAGTGCTGTCTTCTCAGAAATGAAAGAACTATCCTTCTGGTAAACTCTGTGGAGTTCTTGTTTAGCAGCTTCTGAATTTCCCCATCATTTTTATCAAAGCAGTCTTGATGTTTGTGAGTGTTCTGGCCCAGATGAGTAAAGCACTGTAGTGTCATACACCAAATCTCTGAAAGCTGCCCACTTTTGTCAACCATGCGTTGGCTCAGTTTTCCCTCCAAATTAGCAATGAACTGTTTGTGCACAGAGAAGTGCGATATTCTTTTAACATTAAGTCTTCAAGTAGTTGTCTCCCTGTAGGACTATTGTTTTGTTGAACGTGAATGTTTAGCTGGGAGAGGATAAGTCTGTGATCAGTCCAGCACTGTGTGCCACACATCACCATCATTACTCTCATATCCTATCTCTTTTCTTTATAATGTCTATTAAATGCCAACGTTTGCTGGAAGGGTACAGCCACAAAGTTTTATTGTGTTTAGGTAAACAGAGGATAGTTTTGGTGATGAGAAGGTCATGAGATGCACAAGGCTTCAACAGTAAGTGACTGTTGCTAACTCCATTCTTCCCAAGGACTCCCTGCCATGTCTGAGAGTCTGTGCATATTCTGGTATTAAAGTCACCCAGAATTACAAGCTTGTCCTCATTCAGCACCTTGATGATGACAGTCTCCAGGTTGTCATAAAATTTTTCTTAGATCTCATCAAGGTTCTTCATGGTGGGAGCATACTCATTGATGATGGTGGTGTGACCCTTTCTTGCAAGTGGCAATCATATTGTCATAAGCCCATCACTTACTCCTTTTGGGAGGCATACAAACTTGTTGACTAGATTAGTCAATGCCAGCTTCACAGTATTCCTTCTCACCGTGGCTACTCCAAAAAAAAAAAAAAACATGCTGTTAAATTTTGAATATAAACATTTACACCTTGGAAACTTGCAAAGCAAAAAAACCCCCAACAACAAACCAAGGTTGGCTCCAACACATCCAAGTGTATATTACTCTTTTAAGTTAATTTCCTTAGCGCTCATAGTTTAAAACACTAATTATGTTGGAATCACATTTTTTTAATAAATTAGAATTAAGTTCCTTCTAGCTCTCCCTTCACTCTGTATCAGTTTACATAAATCTTCCCATGTTACTCTGATTCCATCCCTTTCATCATTTCTTATGGTACAATAATATTCCATTACATTCATGGAATATGGAATATTCATGGAAACATAATTTGTTTGATAACTTTGTTTCCATCATTTGCCACAACAAAAAAGTGCTGCTACAAATACTTTTGTATTTTTTGTGTATTTTCTGTCTTTTGCTGATCTCTATAGAAAATATGCCTAGTAGAGGTACCATTGGCATAAAAGGTATACACAGAATGGCTTGTTTCATCAATCTTGCATAAACCATTTCCCCTGGCATGGTCATTCTCTCTCCAAGTCTTCCTACCCATAGCTCTTTAAATAAAGGAAAGAAAAGAAATGGGCAGAAGGATGTTCATCTTGCCATCTCCTACATTAAAGGGAAAAACAAAGAAATACTTTCTTGCTCACCAGTTTGTCGGTAAAGTAGCTGCCAGGGCTCAGTAAGTTCTGAAGGATTATGGGTTCTGACTCTAGTCTTATTGGCCTTCAGCTTCTCTGGCAAACTGGTTAAGCTCACCATTCAGACCACCCCTGCCAGCAGAGACAACTAGAGAAAATAGGGACGAAAAAGAGGGGCATGGAAAGAAGGTTCCAGGGGACGGCTAGGTGGTATAGTGAATAGAGCACCGGCCCTGGAGTCAGGAGGATCTGAATTCAAATCTGGCCTCAGACACTTAACACAAAACTAGCCATGTGACTTCGGGCAAGTCACTTAACCCCAATTGCCCTGCCTTCCCCTCTCCAAAAAAAAAAAAAAAGAAAGAAAGAAGGTTCCAGGATGCCAATATTGTCTCTTTGATTCTGTCACGTTTGCTCCTGCTCTGTCACTGAAGTTCATCAAGGTCCTGGATGATAGGGGAAAGGGGAAGGACAGTGTCTTTCTGCACCAGAATCTCAGAATTTGCTCTGCCAGGCTTTCTCTGCCAGTGAATCATTTTCTTGGACCCAGAAAGGTCAAGGTAGATTCTCTTGGGAAACAAAGTTTTTCCTTACTTAAACTTGCTTCTTTGCAACCTCCACCTGTGGCTCCAGTTTTCATGCCTTATCACCCTTCTCATATCAAGTGGTCCATGAGGACTGTGTCTTCTAAAAGTCTTGTGTCTTGCCCAGAACCCAGTGCAGGACTCTGCTCAGGGGAGGTGCTTAATGTCCATTGAATAAATGAATGAAAATTAAAAATGAGAAAAAGTATCTAGTGCATTCCGAGGCAGGAGAGATCATTGTGGGCAGCAATCTGATAAAAATATTACAAAGGTTTTTTTTTCTTTTGTTCTATGGAAATATGTTTTACATGATTGCACATGTATAACCTATATCAGATTGCTTGCTGTCTTGGGGAGGAAAGAAGAGGGGGGGAAAATTTGCTACTCAAAATCTTATAAAAAATGAATGTTGGAAAAAGAAGTAATGAATAAAAAGTTTGAATAAAAATTATAAAAATAAAAAAATTACAGAATTCACAGTCATAAAGAACTTTTAGAGATTTAAGGGTGTCCTAAACCTAGAATCCATAAACTTTTTAAAAAACCTTTTTAGAACTTCATTGCAATATATAATCAGTTTCTTTTTCTTGTTCTTATGTATTTTACATTATTTATTTAAAGAGATTTTGCTGAGAAGGGGTCTTAACTAGTCTGCCAAAGGGGATCAGGACCCAAAGAGGGTTAAGGAGCTCAGACCTAGTGCAACATCATTATTTTATAGAGAGGATAAAGCTGAAACCCATAAAAGCGACTTGAGACAGAGGGAGAGACTGGAGCAGGATTAGATCCCAAGTCTTCCTGTTCCAACTAAATCTTCGTTCTTTCTTTTACACAGGGCTGCTTCTTTGGGGCCCTAGGTCCTAGAACCCTGGCATTTTGCTCCCTTCCACTGACCCTACTGGGTTGTTCTGGCAGAAGACACTTCCGGGGAGGAAATCTCTTATCCAAGGGGACACATCCTTCCTCACTTTGCAGATCTGGCAAAAACAAGCCATCTTCCTGACCTCAGCTCGTGACTGAGCAGCAACAGCAGCGTGTGGAACTGTGGTGGGGGTAAACAAGGCAAAGGCGTTTCTGTATTAGGATTCTGTTCCCTGGGTTCCAGGGAGCTCTCAGTCAGGCAGCCAAGCGGCAAGCATTTATTAAGCACCTACGATATACCAGGCAGCATGCTTTGCCCTGGGGATACAAAAAAACCAAAAACCAAAAACAAAAACAAAAGGCAAAAGACTAGTTCTTGTTCTCAAGGCCAGTAATTATGTACAACGAAGATGAATGCAGCTAGGTGATGGAGTGAGTAGAGTGCTGGGCTTGGAATCAGCAAGACTCGTCTTCATGAGCTCAAATTCAGCCTCAGACACTGTGTGACCCTGGACAAGTCACTTAACCCTGTTTGCCTCAGTTTCCTCATCTGTAAAATGATCTAGAGGAGGAAATGGCAAACCACACCAGGATCTTTGCCAAGAAAACCCTCCAAAATGGGGTCACAGAGAGACCGACAGGAATGAACAAAGCACCTACTACGTGCTGGAGACCACAGAGTCACAGGGCAGGAGATGGAACAGTTGTGTAATCCAAGCTTCTCAGTTTACAGATGAATAATTTGAAGCCCAGGGAAGTTAAGTGGAGCGCTCGGGGTCACACAGCAAACTAGTAACTAGGAGAATTGGGATTTGAATCCAGGACCTAGGAGGATTAAGACTTGAATCCAGAACTCAAGATGCCAACTCCAAATGCTTTCCCCTACTTGTGACACCCAGGCAGTTGGGTTGGTCACATCGCCCCTCCTTCTTGGCACCTTATTGGCTGTCTCGGCTGTCTGTCTTTACTGGTTACACCTATCAGACTCCTTGGTGGGGTTCGAGATTGGTGTAGATTGATGGCTATTTCAGGTGCCCAAGTCACAGGACTAAAAGACGGCTCGCAGGCGGAGCCTCCTCCGCAGCGCCTCCGCCTCTCCCTGGGGACACACCTCTTTCCCTTGTTCTTTCCTCACTATTGGCTGTGCTAGATGTCGTTCATTTACTCTCCAAATCCTCATAGGCAAAAATACCTATCCTTTACCGTCTCCCTTCTTCCCATTCGCTCCTTTTTGAAGGGGCGGTGATGTTTCTACGTAAACACGGAGTATCTCCTGGTTGGCTGTTCTTCCGGTCACTCTCGTCAGTAGGCCCGCCGCCGGGGAGTTTCGGGCCCTCGGATTGGGTCCGCCGTAGGGCGTAGGGCGGGGCGGAGGCTCCTGTCAGTGAGGTGAAATGGCAGCAGCAGTGCCGGCGGCGGCTGCGGTCCCGGGGGGCGGCTGAGGGGGCCGGGACGAGTCGGGGGGCGGGTGGGAGGGAGGAAGGGGGCGGCGGCCCAAGCCGGAGCCGGAGCCGGAGCCGGAGAACAGAAGGCGGCGGCGGTGGCGGAGACCATGGCGGCGGCAGCGGCGGCGCAGGTAGGGCCCGGGCTGTCCCTGCTCCCGGGAGCCGGCAGGCGCGGGCGTCTCCTCAGGGAGCCTCCGCGGAGCGAGCATCCCCACCCCGGGCCCCGGCCCCGCGCCCAAGGTGCACCTGCCGGGCCGGACCCCCGCCCCGGGACCAGCCCCTCTCCCTGCCCAGCCGGTTGAGGGGCCAGGACCCCTCCCTCTTTCTTCCCTTCGCCTGCCGAGCATTCCTGCCCTCCGCCTCCATCAGGCCCCCTCCCATCCGGGGCCCCGACACCGGTGGGGTTCGTCTGACAGGTGGGAGAAACTGAGGTCCAGAAAGAGGAAGGGGCTGGTCCAAGGTCACACAGAGAGCCAGGGACAGAGATGGGATTCGAACCCAGGGCCTCTTTTCGCTCTCCGCCCCCTCCCCCCTTCTTCCTCCCCTCCCTCCTGCAAAATGCGGAAGGGGGAGGTCCTGGGAAGTTGCCTAAAATCCCTCCCCCGTCTTATTCCCAGGCGCGGGGTTTGGGGACACGGGACCCAGGAGTCTGGCCACCGATCTCCGGCGGAGCCCAGCCCCTGTGGGCTGGCGTGGCTTCTGGGCCCTGGGAGAGAAGGGGGCTGGGGTAGACACTGCACCGCCCCATGCATGTCTTCCTCCCCTTGGCCCATCCAAAGGGCATGGGGGCTCTCCCTTCTCCCCCAACTTCTCCCACCTCGGGTTTCAGCAGGAGGCCCAATGCTGTTAGGACAAAACACCAGGCTGAGAGTCGGAAGCCCCGGGTTCGGGATGCAGGCTCTGCATCCTTTGCCACCTGTGTGTGTCCTTGGGCAAGTAATTTAACCTCTCTGCATCTCAGTCTTCTCATCTGTAAGATGAAGGGATTGGACTTGGTGTTCTCTAAGGTTCCTGTGATATCAAGATCTCTGAGGCTCTTTCCAGCGCTGATGTTACTCAAAACCCTTTCCGTGTCCTCATCCCCATTTCTTTCTGGTCGTTAGAATTCCTCCCATCCTTACCCCAGAATTGTAAGGAAGTAAACCTGCCTTAGAAGTCAGCCTTGAAGTCCTGTGCTATGGCGGAGTCTGACCAGTGACTTCCGAGGCTGATCCTAGTACAAGTGAGGTAAGGTACAGGGAAGGGGGTGTGACCTGATCTCTAGTACCTAAGGTGACACTGGTACTTGGGGAGGTGAGGAGAGACATTCCAGGAGTAGAGAGTATTGAGAAGAAACTTGGAAAAGGGCAGAGGTCAAGAAGCAAGAAGAGGGATTTTGCCAACCAGTCAGCCAAAGAAAAAACTCTATGGTGACTTGTTGGGAATGTTGTAGCAGAGAGTTCTATTCAGAGGTCATCTAGTCCAGTCCGTGCCTAAGGTCCCTTCCAACACAGAGATTCTGTGAATCAGCACTATTCCCCCTCCAAAATGTGTATCCCAGTTTATAGCACTTAACCAGCCCACTAACTCAGTCTGTTCAGCTACAGGAGGTGCAGAAGTTGCTAGTCTTAAAGGCTGACCTGACTGGTTGGGTGGCATCCTGACTCCATCTGATGACGCCGACCTTCAGATGGCATTAGTCTGCTCACTCTTTCTGTGGGTCTTAATTGGGGCAGCACCTTGATAGCAAGAATCCAGTCTCTCACCTTTGATTGGATTGTTTTGTCAGAATGAAATATCTTCAATAGGTTGTGGCATTTGGGGCACAGTGGGGTTGGATATGTGTCTGCCAAGAGCAGGCATTTCTTTGTTAAGGCATCTTTTTTAGAAAGGAAAATGTACTAAAAGGCTTGGGTAAAAAATTACTGAATAGGTCACTTCATTTTTCTCTTGCCCCTGGGCTGAGTTGAGATTTAGCAGAAGGAAGCTTACCGTTCTGTCAGAAGCTATCTGTTTCCATCTTTCCAGGTGGCATTAACTGTCTGTCATCTTGCTTTTATCCCAGTTTCTGCTTTCTGGCAAGAGGACAGTGCCAGAGCAGTTGGTTTGACCTGTGGGCTGCCATGAACTCATGTGGATAGCTGTGGGGTGGTTTGGAAGGAATTCCATGTGGGTTAGCAGCTGGCATAGAAAACTGACTAGATAGAGTCAACTGTTGAGGTGGCATGAAGAAGGATGAAAGGGATAGTTTGAAGTGTTTGACAGCAGCAAGGTTCCCCTGCTTCCCATTCCTGGTGGGCCATTGTGAGAATGAATATGACAAACTGTTAGAGCTCTGACCATATCGTTCAGGCTAGGAAACAGATTTACATACTTTCTTAGTACTTAGGAAAGAGCTATAAAACCCCAAGAGAGAAAGGAACCTGAGGCTCCTTTGGTGACTAATCTGTTGACTCTCTGTACACCTCTGAGCAAACCCATTTCCTCTCAGTGCCTCAGTTTCCCAATCAGAAAAATGGGGGGTGGGGAGAAAGTATTGAAGATTCCTAGGGCTGAGCCCTGCCCTAAATTCAGTTCAATCCAACAAATATTTACTGTTCCCTTTCCCTTATTCCTTCCATGGTGCAGTAGAAAGCGTGCTAGGTTTGTAGTGATAGGACCTGGGTTCAGATCATCCCAGTTCTGCTTCCAGCTAGCTATAGAGCCTTGAACAAGTCATTTTAACCTCTCTATGCCTTTGTTTCCTTATAAAATGAGGGCTTGGACTCAATGTCTCGAAGGCCCCTTGCAATGTAATCTCTATGATCCTTTCACCCATTTTGGACACCATATAGTGGGAGTTATAAAAACCAAGGGGCAATGTGTTGTCCCCTCTTCCCTGCAGGTTATCTATGTTCAGTGTAGAGGAAATCAGTAGGAGTTTCCAAGGAGGGCCATGTCAATTCTGTTATTAAACTTTCCCACATGGTATATGGTAGCTAAATGAGAAGCCTATGAAGGAGTTTTGCTGCTATACTTTAGATGGGGGTCTCCTTAGTTAACCCTTTGTGGCTGATCATAAATCTTGCCTGAAATGGAACTGGCAGGAATCAGAGGTTACTGAGGAATCAGGTCAGTCTGTCCTGAGTGATAATCCAAGGAAATCCAGAACAAGTTGAGATTGGGAAAGGTGCTTAAGAAGTGCTTAAGAAAGGGTGAATCTCTGTTTGCTTTCTTGACAGCATAACAGCCTCTTGGGGTTTATCTTTCACTGTATGAAGCAGGGAGCTAAGATCAATAGAATCCTAAATAACTTCACCTTCATAGCCAGAGTTGGGGGAGAACTCCAGAGCCATTAGGAGATGAGGACAATCACAAAGATTGTAGAAATTAAGAATATGAATGTGCCACTGAGAAAGAGTAGCACTTGGAAATAGGATTTGACGTTCGCTCATTAAAGTACACGCATTCTGGACTATCTTCAGGATGACACCAAATTGAAAAACTGTCCATAGTAGATGTTTACTTTGTGAACAGGACCACTGTGGGTTTTCCTGAGGAGAGTATGTATCATAGGATCATAGGATTTAGAGCAAGGAGAGACTCCCTTCATTTGCTTTTTATAAATTAGGAAACTGAGGCTGCAAGAGGAGATGTGATTCCCCCAAATCCAAGCAAAGCAGGGTTTGAGCCCAAGTCTTCTAACTCCAAATCGTGTACTCACTCTGGAACCCCATATGACCTCAGCTATTTAATTTGACTCTCATGAGATGTAGGAGGGGTTCTGTTTCAGTGTGTAGATTGGGTCCTAAGAGATATAACTCAAGTCAAAAAGCAGACAGGTCAGATGGCCAGATGTCATTTGGACTAATCTGTCTCCCCTTCTTCTGAGAACTCTCAAGAGATGAGTTGAGTTGAGCTGCCCTCTTCATTGTTCTCCCATCAAAGCTTTTATAGGCTTTGATGAAAGCTTATCTTATAGTTCCATATGGTTCTAACCAAAACATAAAAATGAAGGAGAATAGCATCTGTTCTTCCAGCTCCTTGGTTCTGGATTTTTAAGGGACCAAGAACCCTTGCTCTGGATACCAGTGCATCATCTCCCTGTTTCTTTTGAAATGGCTTAACAAGTTCACTCCTTCTCCCATGCTCAGAAAGAAACTGAGGCAACAGGATTAATTAACCTGGCTAACAGTGAACTGGTCACAAAGGCTGAAAACCTGCAAGGTGTGGGCTGAAAATTACTTTCCAAGTCAGAAGGAATATTCCAGTAATGATAGTCCTTCTCTTTAGGCATTAGGACCTCAGATATACTGCTTCTGTTGTTACTAATACCACTAATAGTTATAATAAATAATGACAATAATAGCTTACTGTTAACCAGCATCTATCATCAAACAAGGAGCATCCACTGGGCATTGAGAACCTGAATAAGATGAGAAAGAGCAGTTTGCAGTGCCAACTCTAATGGATTTAAGTTCCAGCTCTGCCACTTACTTGCTTTGTAACCTTGGACAAATTCCTTCCCACGGGATGCTGCGATATATTAGGAATTGTACTGGATTTGAAGTCAGGAGAGACCTTCCACCTCTTACACTAGGTGTCTGACTATCAGCAAGTCACTTCTCTAAAGTGAATCTAATTATCTGTAAAATGGGAATTATTATCCCTAAAGTGCCTGCCTCCCAGAGCTGTTCCAAGAATCAAATGAGATAATGTATGTAAAGCATTTTGTAAACTTATAGCTCTATATAAATGTTAATTACTTTAATCATGTTCTCCTCTCTGGGTACATTTCCCCATTTGCAAAATGAGGGAGTCAGATTAGATGACCTGTAAGGTCCCTTACTGCTTCACCACATCCTAAGGATGAGAGAAGTCAGAAACTGTGAAAACAGAGCCTGGGCTTTAACCCTGGAAGTCCTTTCCCAAAAGGTATGAGAGGGATCGAAGTCATTCAACTTCGATACAGGATGGTAAAGGCAGCACAGCTGGGGTGATAGAACTAGGTTATATTTCTCTTGTTACACTGTTATAGTGTTCTTGTTGATCAATGACTGAATTCTGAAATGACTGTGTTTTTATCAGAGGAGTGCTTCCAACTGTGCCATCCTGAAGATGGAAAAACTATTTTTTTTTTGTTTCTTAGGAAAAGTAGTGCCCTGGAAAAAGAGCATCACATTTTATTGGGATTATCAGACTGTTCTCTCTAGATTGAAGTCAGTTATCATCCAGGAAATGCCTGGTGTATGTTGATTTTCTAAAGGCTAATAGCTTTGTCAGACAATCTAGAAAATGTGGTTCCCTTTGAGATATTTGAACTGGGAAGCAGTCTATGTTCTTAAGGACCTAAACTCCTGTTATATAGGCCTAAATGGGAGATCAGGAACATAATTCAGGATGGGGGAGGAGGAACAGGGAATTCAGGTGGGAGAGTGGTAAAACTGGAGAGCATGAACTTAAATAAAATGTTTCTACAGACAGGAAATTTTGAGTTCCTTGATCCTTCTTGGCAGGGAGAATTCTCCTTGCTTTGTTGATATACAAAGATCTAGAAAAATAACTATGTTTCTGAAAAGAACATGCCATTTTGAAGGAGGAAATCTTATATGAAATATATAGCAAAAAAGCGAGCAGCCCAAACTGTGTTCCAAAGTATTTCTGGGTGAGGTTGTTGTGACGTCATTTCAGGATGGGGCTAGTCATAGCAGTGAGTGTTGAGAAGGGATGTGTCTCATAGCCAGTAGAAGACTTTTCCAGTGCCCAGACATTGTGCCCAAGCAGAATAGAAGATTGCTAAGGGTCAGAAGCAGCAAGGACTTTATGGGAAGTGATGGGGAAGTGAATTTCATGCTAGTCTAATGAACATCTTATCCTTAAGTTTGCAGATCTCACACTGATGTTGCTTAATAAATTCAACTCCCTGCAAAAACTCTTCATTCCTGGCTGATGTCCAGTAATTTCCCACTCTAGTTTGGTTTTGGAAACCCAAGTCCAGGCTATCCCTTCATCTTATTTGATATAGTGGAGTGGGAGAGAGGAATAAGGAATCAGAACTTCTACATTTTCTTCCTAGAACTCATATTAGGGATATTGGAACAGTTTTTCTCCCCTCCCTGTTCATTCCACCTTTTCAGTTTCAATGCTTCTCCTTGGTTTTGTTTTTTTTTTGTTGTTGTTTTTTTAAAACGAGCAGAAGAGTCCTAGTTCCATCTCCACTGGCCACATGTGCTCTGTTGTATGCTTCTCTTGGACAAATTTAGGCAGTAATTATGATGATCCCATAATTCCAGCTAGTCTGGAAATCTCCCTTGTGTACTTATTTTGCCCTTTCTCCTTCCCTCCCTTCCCCCCAAATTCTTGGGTGAATCCTTTGGACTCAGCATTTTCTGTTCACAATTCAATTCCTTCCAGCCCCAGCTGCAGACTTTGACTCTGTCAGGAAGCGCTTGAGTGGACTGCGTTCTCAGAATCTTAAGAATGATTAACCCCCAGTTAGACTGAAGTCATCTTCACTGAGTCAAAACATCTCCCTTGGACTCATCGGTAGGTTGTTTCTGGGACAGAAGGGTCAAAGATGTAGATAAAGTGGGAAAGTTGGCCCTGTTGCTTGGGACTGTCAGCTAGAAGGAAGGTATGAGAGAGGGGGCATTTCCAGAAAGAATTTACTTCACTTGAAAGTTGATAATGGAACTGTTTCACAGGTTATTCATGGCATTTGGAGGCTGTGGGGAGAATGGAAGGAAGTTCCTTGAGTTTCCTACAAGGTGAATGGGAATTGATGAAGCCTTGGCTTCACTTAGCCATTTAAGTGTGACCACTTCCTTTTCTTCCCACAGAGAAGGGCAAGGGCTTTTCTGTCATAATACTGGGGCAGGAAAGAGCAATATGTGGCATAATGGAAGAAGCACATGAACGAGTCAGGAATTGAGGTTCTTCCACTCATCTCCATAGCCCATAGCTCTCAGCAATTCCCAGTTATGGGGAATGTGGCTAAGCAGGAACAGTAATAATCAGTTCCTTTCCCAGAGCTGTATCTGGCCTGTGGGATCTGGCCACACACTCTAAAGCTTTGATCTCTAAGCCTACCTACTGAAAAGAGATAGGACTTGTTTAGCTGAGCAACACCAAGGATGCTGAGGCCCCCCATATCTTGACTCTTGGTCCTCTGTGCTTCATATGTGTTATATCTGGCAAAAGTATATTTTGACCGTTCTACCAGTGCCTTCCAGCAAGAAGTGAAAAGGCACTATCTTTAAAGGTAGGTAGATGGTTATCCTGAGGCCCTAAGTAGGTGAGAACCTTGGTACTCATCAGGAGTGCCAAAGCAGAGTCCCAAGAATTCTGCTGGGTGTTGGGGGAGAGGGGGGTGGAAGGAATGAGATCAGGAGCCATCTGACTTTGGCCCATATAACCAAAAGGACAAATTGCCAATGCTTTGATCAGTCCTGGGCTCCCTGCTAAGGAAAAACTGACTTTTTGGCCCATTAACAAACAGCCACATAATTAATGGTGAGTGGTAATTGCCTCTGTCAGTGCCAATAGCACACTCTAGTAAATGAGATGAGAACTATCTGATGCTCAGCTTGGAAGGCAGGATGGTGGGAGAGGATTGTGAGGGGGACAAGCGTGATCAGGAAGGAATGCAGAAACAGTAATATCCATAGCATTAACGGCCCGTATTTCCTAGGCACTGCGCCCAAATTCTTTCAGCATTCTGTAGCACTGTGGTGTGTTTTGGGGTTCTGGCAGGAACCTTAGGTACTATAAAATATGGTTGGTATAGAGCACTATGGGGTATTGTTAAGGATTGGGGAGTATCTGTTCCTTGGTTGCTGTTGAGTTGTATTTGGTACTTGGGTACAATTTGAATATTCAAAAATCAAATCTTGTTGCCTATTGTTCTCTTAGAATTTACCCATGACCCTATGTGTCAAGGGAAATTACCTTCCTTATTCCCTAAGGACCCATTCTGATCTTTCCCCCTTCAGTGATACCATGTAGAGGAGTCAAGTTCTGAAAATGAGAAGGATGCTGGCTAACTTTGTAGGTTTGGCTAGAAGTGAGGGGGCAGGGATGGATTAGGGAGAATTGGTTAATTGGTCAGTAAGTAAAGGAAAATGATGTTTTTCATTTTTGTGGGGCCAATAAAAGGTGATTGGTAAACTCTTATTGATGTAGACAGAATTGAAGGAAGCAGGGAAGAATATAGATAAAAATCACTCAGATATTTATTGAATGTACACTGTGTGGTCAGTATTTTGTATAACTAAACCTATGTTTTTCTCATACTACAGATGGAGTTGTAATCTCCCTCATTTGGGCCTTCTGTGAACCTCTTCTCTTCCCCTTCAATTTCCCCCATCCATAACCATTTCTGATGAACATCCCTGAGACCCTAAGCCTTCCCGGCATGGCGAGCCCAGCCCTCAGCCCTGACTCCTCTTCCCATGAGGCCCTTTCAGGCCCTGCCTGTTCCCCCACCTCAGATTCTGAGAACCTCAGCCCAGATGAACTGGAGTTGTTGGCCAAACTAGAGGAACAGAATCGGTGAGTGGAGAAAGGGACATTTGCTTCCTAAGTAGGGTCTGGAAAAAGAGCTGTCATTTTTACCAACCTTAAAGTATTTCTTAAAGGGTCAAATTGTACATGATGCTATATTAGGAATTACAGAAAATCCTGCATGGATCCATTTCTTGCCCTTTAAAAACTAATTATTCAAGGTAGACACATGAAGAAAGGGGAGAATTCAAGGAGGTGAGGGGGAGGAGAGAGAAAGTCCTGGGATGAAGGAAGCTTGTGGGGAAGTATGAAATGAACATTAGTAGTGGCAGATTGGACAGGACTAGAACCTTACTGATTTTGTATTGAACTGGCCTGATGTTAGGGGCCTTGGGACCCTGCTCTTGCATTAGCCACTGCAGCTCTCCCCACTTTTTACCCTCTGTCTGCTGAAGAAGGCTCCTAAAACTCCAATGTCTTTGAGCTGTGTATAAGGGCCCACCCAGGCAAAGGCTGACTGGTAGGGACCAAGACTGATGGGGGCTCAAAGCCTACAACCAGGAACATGGCACCCAATGACCAGGAAAGAGAAAGGAGTCAAGCCGGCTTTTCAGTGACGGTTGTTTCTGTGCTGTTTGTCCTCCTTCCCACCTAGGCTTCTGGAGGCTGACTCCAAGTCGATGCGTTCCATGAATGGTTCCCGGCGAAACAGCGGTTCCTCTTTGGTCTCTAGCTCCTCAGCCTCTTCCAACCTCAGCCACCTGGAGGAGGACACTTGGATTCTCTGGGGCCGAATTGTTAATGAGTGGGAGGAATGGCGTCGCAAAAAAGAAAAGCTGCTCAAGGTAGGGCTCGAGGAGAGCAGCGTGAGCATTTCTGCCATCTCTCCAGCAAATTGGAGGGGGGGGGGTGTCCATTTACTGCACTGGTTACGACTGGTCCTTCCCTCGTGATCCTTGTTGGCACCACTGAGCACTGCCACCCAGTATTTGCAGGAAACTCTACTAAACCCTCTAAGAAATAAGCAAGACATGATTCCTATGGAGGTTTCATTCTTGAAGAAGCAGCATATATAACATAAACATAAAGTAATATATTTAGTAAGTACCTGCTTTGTGCCAGGCACTGTGCTAAATATTAAGGATACAAAAAAGGCATAAAAACAGTACCTGCCTTCAAAGAGCTTAGATTCTAACGGGGCTGGCCGACCGCATCTGTGTAAGTCAGTACATACAGGATCAATACAGAGCAGATCAGAAAGAACCCTCGAGGAGAAGGAACTAGCATTTGGGAGGATTCAGAAAGACTTCCTGCGAGCTCTGTGTCTTAAAGGAGGCAGAGGTTGTGAGGGGAATCACTCCAGTGTGGAATGGAACCAAGACAAACGATAGAGTGTTTTGTGAAGAGTGGCCAATGGGCTCTTTATGACTGGACTATAGAGTTTGTGGAGGGCAATAATGTGTTAAAAGACGGGAAAGATAGCAAGGGCTAAGGTTGTAAAGGGTTTTAAATGCTACACAAGGATTCAGAAGTAATAAAAAGCCATTGCAGTGCATTGAATAGTGACACAAGGAATGACCTGGGCTTCAGGAAAATTTCTTTGACCACTGTGCAGAGGATGGAGTAGAGTAGGGAGATTTGAGACAGGGAGTCTAGAAAGCCAGTAGCCATCTCTCCCTTAGGACTCCCTGACCCCTACCCCATACTGTCTCTCATCGCCTCGTTAGGTTTTCTGATTAGACTCCAATCCACCCTTTGCATAGTTGCCAGAGATTTTCCTAAAGACATAGCTCATTCCTCACATCACTGCTCCATATATTGTAGTGAGACTTCTTATTACTTTTGAATCAAATGTAACCTCCTAATGAGGCTATGAGAGCTAGTGTGGGGGAGTAGACCAAGAACTGGCCTCAGAGTCAGGATCGATCTGGGTTCAAGTTCTGCCTTTGATTCCTATTAGCTGTGTGACCCTGGGCAGGTCATTTAACTTCTCATTGCCCCCTGACAATTGTCTTAAGACTATAATTAGGAGCCAGTTTGCATTGATAAGAGTTTCTTCACTAAGAGTTCCCAACACTGATGAGATCACAGGACAAAGAGAAGAAAGAAAATGCTTTTAGTAAGTGCCAAGTGAGCAGGCTGCACAGTCATGACGTTCACAGAGAGAGATTGCTCTTGGCTGGGATAGCAGAAGAAAAAAGGTTCCATTTGGACCTGGAATATGGTGTAAGGCTTAGATCAAGAGAGAAGCGAGGAAGGACATTCTAGATGCAAGTCAAACACTCTGAACAAAGACAGAGGCAGAAGTGTATCTGCTGTTCATAGGAGAGTGATGAGGTCAGTTTTGCTTCCGCGGCAGGCTTTGGTAGGGTAGCAGGAACCCAGCATCAAAGAGAACAGGCAGGAAGAATCAAGTGATTTGGAGTATTCTAGTTGGTTTTTAAGCTTGGTCTAATGCATTATTCTCAGAACAATGTTCTTAAATGCATAAAACAATAAAGGAAAACAATTATATCAAAATACAGTTATTAAAATATTGAAGAAATAAGTTCATGGACCCCTTTAAGACTCTCTGGTTCAGAGTGTGCTTAAGGAATAGCAGAAGAGGCATTGGGGGTATAGTGGGTCATACCCAAGACTTGGAGTCAGAAAGCCAAGGTTCCAGTCCTATCTCAGAGACTTAACTAGCTGTGGGACCCAGAGCAAGACCTCTCATTTACCTCTACTTCCGTTTGTTCCTTTGTAAACCGAGGGGGTTGGACATGACGGGATGTCTAGACACTCGGGATATGAAGTAAAAAATGGGTGTTTTCAGGAAGCTCCCGTTCTACTTGGAGAATATACCGTGCACACAGATAAATACATGCAAAGCAAAATCAATTAGGAGGAGAAAGACCAAGAGCTGGGGAGATCAAGGGCTGAGTAGAAGGTGACATGTGAGCTGAACCTTAGAGGAAGTCAGGGGTTTAAAGAAGCCCAGTTGAGAGGCAGAGCATTTGTGGTATGGGGGAGCCTGTGCAAAGGCCTGGAGGAGGGAGATGGAATCTTGTGTCATGGGAATAGTGAGCAAGCCAAAACCTCACCCAAGTGTAGAGGAATGATGTGTATTTGTCCAAAAAGGCAAATTGGAGCAAGGCTTTGAAGGCAAATTTAAAGACAAATGCAAGCAGTTTGTCGTTTATCTGACCCTGCAATAACCAGGTGAGATAATTCCCAAAGGGAGTATACAGGTGAATAACCAGGCATCTGCATTTATACACTGTAGCAAAAACAATGCTGAGGGTGCAAACCTGGGAGACTTAAAGGATGGTCGACTTGTCAACTTAGCCTGATGTCCTGGATAGAAATAGGGAAGTTCAGAAAAGGAGTGGGTTTGGGGGGAAAGATAAAAAGATAATAAGTCAAGTCAGCTCAGTGGCATAGAGCACTAGGCCTGGAGTCAGGAAGTACTAAGTTAAAATCCATCCTCAGGCATTTTCTAGCTGTGTGATCCTGGATAAGTCACTTAACCTCTGTCTTCCTCCGTTTCCTCCTTTCTAAAATGAGGGTACTTATTTTCCAGGGTTGTTCTGAGGATAAAAATGAGATAATGTTTCTAAAGCACTTTGCAAACCTTAAAGAGTTTTATAAATGCTAGCTATCATTATTAGGTCAATTAACCTTTTGGGACCTGTTTCCTCATCTGAAAAAGGAGAGGATTGGTCTAGATGCACTCTGTCTCATCTAGCTCTATCATTCTAGGATTCTAGACAAGATCAGAGCTATAAACCACAAGGTTGGTAAATCCCGCTAGCTCATGGTTCTGGAGCTCTTGAGGCAAAAGTCGTGTCTTGTGCTCTTTGGAATAATAAAGAAGATGTATGGATGCCAGGATGTGTGAGGAAAGAATTTATTGGGCATAGAAGGAAGAGATGTATAACCCTGCTTGGTGGTATGGAGAGTGACTGTCCACTTTTGACAGCCATTTAAGAGATATGTTGTCATTTTGGAATGTGTATTAGGACTTAAGAACCTTATAAAATTAATCTGCTAATTGCCCTGATGATTTGGGTGGGGATGAATTATGCTGCTACAAAACATCTGTAGGGACTGGGAAGCCCTGAACAGTAAAATGAAGGTCTTGGGGGGCCACGAGTGGGATTTTAACCACTACTTTTAATTAAATGATGAAGCTTTTAGAAAGGAGGATACTGAAAGTCAACAGCTGTTTGTAGATGGTATCAAAAATTAAGGTTTGCTACTTCATGACTCACAGTATCAGAATGATGGATGCTTGCCTAAGGATAAAAGGCATCTTATGAGTACAAGGAAGAACATGCTGGCTAAGAGGGCATTGAACTGTAATTAGAGGCAGAGAGAGAAGAGTTCATAGATACAATTGCAAAACTAGACACTATAGAGAATACCTGGAAATAAAGAAACACATGCCCTATTTATTCTTAAGAGTTAATCATATGGGCGGCTAGGTGGCGCAGTGAGTAAGAGCGCCAGCCCTGGAGTTGGGATGAGCCAGATCAGTTCCGGCCTCAGTACTTAGCACCCACACATAAATAACTAGCCGTGTAACCTTGAGCAAGTTATTTAACCCCAATTGCTTTAAAAAGAGAGAGAGAGAGAGAGAGAGAGAGAGAGAGGTAATCATAGGTAAAAGGACCAAAATAATGCTTATGACTTCAGATATCTGTGTATCATTATACAGGATGTGGGTAATAAACAAGGTGAACTTGAAATTTAAATATGTAAATATGACTTCATAAGAATCCCTAAGACTTAGTGGTTTGGGAGAGACTTTCATTTATTCAATACAGACTAAGTGTCTATTGTATCTTACTGTACTGGGCACTGGGGGAAATCCAGTGATAAATGGAATGTGGCCTCTAATTACATTATAGTAGATACATAACTAGGGCAACTAGGGATGTAGTGGACAAAGTACTAGACCTGGAGTTCAAATTCAGGAAAACCTGAGTTCAAATTCAGCCTCAGACACTTACTAGCTATATAACCCTGGGCAAGTTATTTAACCCAGTTTACCTCAGTTTCCTTATCTATAACATGAGCTGAAGAAGGGAATGGCAAACCACTCCAGTACCTTTGCCAAGAAAATCGCCAAAATGGGATTATGAAGTCAGACATGACTGAAAAACAACTAAACTGAAGATATAGAACTAGAATGTAGCAGTGGAATAACATGCCTTGTTCAGGTTAAAGGCAGCCTCTTTTAGAATGGCACTGTACATGGAGAATGTGGAATGAGCTGCCTTGAGAATCCGAGGGCCCCACAATCCAAGACTGAATGAACTCTTGGCAGGGATGTTGTACATAGAATTCTTCTATAGGTGTGGTTTGGACTAAATATCTGTTGGATCCCCTCCAGCTTTGAGATTCTGGGACTTAGAACTACCTGAGGTTTAGAAACATGGTAAAAAGCTTTTGGATGACAGGAAAAGGTCAGAAAAATAAGCAGTTACCAGTTTCCTTTGCTCCATAATCTTCAATCTGTCTCTCAGTTGCCTCCTTCCCTGCTGCTGACAAACATTCTCAGGTCTCCTCCCTCCTTGAAAAACCATTATGTGACTCTTCCATCTTCCCAAGTCATTGACCCCACATGTCTTAACCCTTCCATAGTAAAAGGGATGGGGACTGGGCCTATGATCCAATTTCATCGGGATAGATATGACCCAGGTGAGGAAACTCCATCTACCAATACAGATTGACACCCTCTCAGCAACTTTTAACCTTAAGGAGGTGTCCAGAGCCCTGAGTGATTAAGCAACTTGCCCAGGATCACACAGCCATCATGGGTCAGAGTAGGGACTCCAATCCAGCTCTTTGTACTGCTCTAGGCTGCGTCTCTTCACAGTAAAATCCTTAGAAAAAAAGCTTTACACTTGTTCATTCAACTTCCTGTTCTCCCACTTGTTTCTCAATTCCTTGTAAAGTACCTTCTAACTTTACCTCTTATCTGAAATTGCTACTTACAAGATTACAACAATTTCTTCATTGCAAAAATTAACGTCCTTTTTTTTTTCAAAGTCCCCATCCTTCTCTTGACCTGTCTAACATTTTATCTACCAGAATATAAGACTACCCTCTCCTCTTAGATTTCTTCTTTCTCCTAGGTTTTTGTGACACTCTCCATTCCTGGTTTTCTTCCTGCTTGTCTGACCACCTTTCACTCTGCTTTGCTGAATCATTGTCCCTGTCTCTGTGTCTAACCATGGGGATCTCCAGGGCTCTGTCCTGGACCCTCTTTTCTTTCTCTTTACAACTTCTTGGTGCTTTCATCAGGTCCTGTGATATTAGTTGTCCTAGATCTATATATCTAACTGCTCTTTTTCTGAATATCCCACATCACCAGCTGTAGGTAGCTATAGGTGAACATCTCCAGCTGAAAGTCTTAAACCCACCTTTCCACCAAACTTCTGTATTTTGTTAAGGGCTCTGTCATCCTTCATTCCTCACTCTTCTTCATTGCCTCCTCCCAATCCAATTAATCGTCCAAATTTTGCCAATTCTGCCTTCCCAACATAGCTATCATATGTCCCTTTCTGAGCACCCAAAACAGCTTCTACCCTCGTGCAGGTCTCTCATTAAGACTATTACAATAGCCTCATAACTATTAACTAATAGCTACTAGCTTCCAGTTTTTTTCTTCTCCAGTCCATCCACACAATTGCCCAAATATTCTTCTTGGAGCACTATCTGACAATGTAACTTTCCTGCTCAACAGTGGTTCCGTGTTGCCTCTGGAATAAAGTAAAAAATGCCCTGCTTGGCATTTACAGCCCTTTATAACCTAGCACCAGCCTACCTTTACCAGCCTATTGCTTATTACTCCCTGATACTGACCTGATATTTCGATGAAACTAGTCTGCTGGCTGTTCCTTAAATGTGTCATTCCATCTTCTACTCCTATGCTTTTGCACAGATTGTTGCCACTGTCCAGAACATGCTGCTTGCTTGCTTCCACATCTTAGAATCCTTGGCTTCCTTCAAAGCTCAGCAGGGTGTAAAATTCTTGAGGACTTTTTTGCTTTGTTTTTCTATCCCTACCAGTTCAAGCATTGCTTTGCATATAGTAGGTGCTTAATACATGCTTTCTAGACTGTATTACAAACTGCTATTGATTTCAAATCACTATCACCAGACTCAGATAAACTACATATCCAAATACTCAAAGAACTGGTAGATGTGGCTGTTAAGTAACTATCAGTGATCTTTGAAAGACTGGACAGAATGGGAGTAAATTGGAAAAGGGCAAATTTTTTTTTAAAGAAGAAAATAGAGTTTCAGCGGCCAGGGAACTTGACTAGGGGCTATTGAGCTTGACTTTGAGTCCTGACAAGACTATAAAATGTATTACTAAAGGTGAACATCTAGAAAAAGGACATAGTGATCACAAAGCAAATATGACTTTATCAAGAATAGGTCATAGGATAATAGGATCATAGGTTTAAAGCTGGAATGACCTTGGTGGTCATATACTACAATCCCTTCACCTTGCAGTTGAGAAAACTGAGCCCCAGAGAGTTGAACTGAACTAGGTTATGCCCAAATAAGCTGCATCAGCAGTATAATTATTTAGATATTATATATAATGTATACTTACATATGTATATATGTGTGCTCTGTATATACATATATATGTACATGTACACATGTGTACATTTATGTATATGAAATCTATTGTATACATATAGACTGCTATGATCATCCCATGTTGAACCCTCCCTCAAAACAAAGGAAAACAGTTAAGCAAAATCAGTTTTATATTATATGTGACATATATAATATTCCTTGTCCTAAAGAGGAGGGAAATGTTTTATCATCTTTTCCCTGGGACCAATATCAATCATAACAATTAATCAGTGTCTGGCTGCCTTTTAATGGTGTTTTAATTTGCATTAATGCTGTATGTTGATCTCTTAATCTGCTTACTTCCCTCTGCATCAGTTCATACAAATATTGGTTTGTTTTCATTGAATTCCTCATATTCATCATTTCTTATAGTATAACAGTATTCCGTTACAGTCATATACCACAGTTCATTCAGTCATTCCCTAATTGGTGGGCACTCAGTATTTTTTTGCTACCACACACAAAAAAAATACTGCTATGAATATTTTCTTTGTCTTTAATCTCTTTTAGTTTACCTTGATTTCAGCAAAATGTTTGGTAAAGTTTGTCATGTTATTCTTGTGGAGGTAAAAAGAGTTAGGTAATTACTGAATTTGACACTGGTGGTCAGACTGAAAAATAGTTATCAGTAGTTTAATGTCAACTTGATAGGGGGCCTCTCTCTAATGGAGGAGATTACAGGAATCTGTGCTTGGCCCAGTGTTATATAAGATTCTTATCAATAACTTGGATAAAACCATAGTTAACATGCTTATCCAGTTTCCAGAAAATAGAGTGCTATGATGGATAGCTAACATTTTGTATGGCAGTCAGGATCCAAAAAGACCTTGACAAGCTAGAACATTAGGCCAGAGTGTAAGGTATTAATTACACTTGGATTGAAAAACAAAATTAACTTCATACATAGAAGATGAGAAAGGAGATCATCAGAAAAAGGTGTGGGATCTTTAGTGAATTACCAACTCAGTATGAGTCAAGAATGATATGGCAACCAAGAGAACCTAATGCTAAATAAGACTTTATTAAAGAAGCTTAAGCGTGGGAGGTTGTCATTGCACTGTACTTGGCCTCGGTTGGACTGTAGTAAAGAGTTGTGCTCACTTCTGAGTACCACATATGAAGAAGGGCATGATAAGCTGGAGGAAATGATAAGAGGAAAGCAGATAGGGTAGTGACATGGTAACAATTTTGAAGTATTCAAAGGGCTGCAGAGGGCGAATTGGCTTGTTCTGCTCAGCCCCAAAAGGGAAGGACCTTAAAGCAGAGGGGAGAAGTTAGAGTCAAAGTTAGAGTTAGAGTTGATGCAAGGAAGAACTTCCTAACAAGTTAGGCTGTCTATAAGGTAATGACTTTGCCCCTTTACTAGAGGGTTTAAAGCAAAGGCTGAATATTTGTCTGGCAAGTTGGTAGAAGATTCTTATTTGGGTAAGGGTTGGACTAGATGGCCTCTGAGGTCTTTTCTAAGTCTGTGATTCTGTAGAAGATTCATTAGGCTAAAACATTTGGTAAATTTGTCTTGTTAATAGTTTATTTTCTCAGTAGGCAAGGGAAACTATAACTCTGAACCTGATTTTGACTACCAGGGAGTAGCTGCTTGTGAAGTAGAAGTACTAGAACATGGGGGAAAGGTAATGACATCTTACGGTTTATAGCAACTAGGGGAATGCCAAACATGGTCAGATACTCACAGTGTTAATAGAACAGATTTTGAAAAGGTCAGAGAGAGAATAGCTATGTTCCTGAGACCAGAGACTCTTAAAAGGGAAGGTAGTTCTAGAATGGCTAGAAAGGCTCTTAGAATGAAATTCTGACAATCTGATTATTAATATCTCCAATAAGAAAGAAGAGGGGGACATTTAAAGAGACTTGCAGGGAAAGAGTCTGATACAGTTTCTCAGATAGTTCTCTTAGATTTGAAGAGGAATGTCCATGTAGCAATTTGGTAGGGGATGGTTAACTTGGAGGAAAAAGTGTGGCAGATACAGGAAATGGGGGGGTGGGGGGAAGAGGAATAGGACTGCAGTATATGCTGCTGAAGAATATGGAATAAAGGGCATGGAACAAAGGAACACAAAAGCATGGCCGAATTGTGTCAGGGAAACTGAAATGAGATACAACAAAGGGCTTTTTAAGAAAAGCTTTCTTCAGATAAAGGATAGGCCTTTTGAAGGATGGTATAATGTTAATGAATGACAAGGAAAAAAGTAGAACTACTTGGCACTTTTTAAAAATTCTGGATTGTTTTACCCCCTTCATTTTAGGAAATGATTATTTGATTGAGAAAACTAAGATTAACATGGTCACAAGGGAATTGGATAAAAAGATGGATAGGGGAACTAGTGAGAGAATACCTCAAGATTCTAATGCTAGAAATCATGGGAACAGGAGGATGATGGGGGAGGGCACTGGAAAGCAGGCGCAGGAACAGAAGGTGACAGGTGTAGGGGCAGGGGAGGGGACATGATCCTGGTCCTCAGCATTTGAGGAGCTGTCATGTGGAAAAGAAATTAGACTTGTTCTCCTTGGAGCATTGGGAAGGAACGTTCCTGCCCAAGGGCAGATTTGGGCTCAACAAGAGGAAAAATTTATTAAAATTAGAATTTTTCAAAAGTGGAATGAACTACCTTAGGAAATTTTTAATTCCTCCTATCTGGAGGTCTTTTCCTCACAAATCATTTTTAATTTATTTATTACCTGTGCATAAGGGAAATAGCTGATAAATCCAAAAGGAACAGTTTTATTCTCTCTGGGGGTTTTCATACAGAGACAGAATAACCACTTGGGGTTGTTTCAGAGGGGAAATTTGTTCAGGTTCCTGTTGAACTATATGACCACTGAGGTCCCTTCCAATTCTGAGAGTCTATGATTTTGTAAACAAACCAAGCCTCTAGATGTAGAGTAATTGTTCTGAGTGTTTAAAAAGAAAAAGAACTTAAAGGATTATTTATTGTGCATCTGAGGAGTTGGACTTAGGGAAAATGGAGGAGAGACTGGAAGGCTAGAGATGGGGGAAATGTTGCCCGTTTTTTTTAATGGGAAAGAGGATTCCATGAACTATAAACAAGTCTGCATAATACCAATCTCAGACAAATTCTGTAATGTTAATTAGTGGCAGTTTTATGAGCACTTAGGAAGAGAAATATTAGCTACTAAGAACCAAAATAGGTCCACTAAGAACAAGTTATGTTAGACTAACCTCACTTGTTTTTAAGAGTATTATTAGAGTGACAAATTGACCAACAGACAATTATTAAGTATCTAGTGTATTCCAGGGACTGTGTTAGGTATCAGCAATACAAAGATTAAAAATGAAAAGATCCTTCCTTCTTATGTGGATACAAATGGTAGCCTAAGGGTTAAAAAGAATATTAAGGCTTGCTTTTCCAGTACTTTGTGAAGCCCCTTCTAGGGGGCTTGGGGCTCACTCGGTAGCTCTTAAGGGTGTCCTGAAGTTCTTTTTCCCCTTATCTTGAAATACAATAAAACTTCTCTTTCACTTGTACCAAAAGAATTTCTTTTGTCTCCCTTATCCTGTGTCCCCCTATCCTTCTTATCCTGTCAATCATCTTCCTCCTCCTGTGTCATGAAATTCTTCCTTATCCTTAATCTTTAACCACCATAAAACCCTGAAACTACATTGGCATCCTGAATATCTATAGGCTGGTCTTCCCAAATATCATGGCCTTTCATTAACTTCTCACTAACTAGGCCCATGTGGCTTTCACATAATAAATCCCCCATTGGCTACAGAGGACGTCTAAGTGAATTCTTTCACACTCAATCCACTCTCCTGAATCGGACCTCAACATTTATAGTGTGGAAACCTGGGCTGTCTCCTGACACCTGAGCTGAAGTGGTATGAGGCTTCAGAACAGTAGGATGAATGAGGATGACAGCTGTGTTCACAGCTGACAGGCCCTGAACCATGTGAAACTCCCCATTTGCCTTAAGAAGGGGGAGTATTTGCATGCTACAGGGTGACTGACAGGGACCCAGTAAGTCAGATTGTAAAAACCTAGCAATGAGAGGCTGTAACCCCAAGTGGACTTCATGTCTAAAAGGGTATTGTTACCAGTATAGGGATGAGGTTGGCTCCCTCACATCTGAACAGGGGTAGCACATGTAGTCCTTCCAGGGATTCTGTTGTCCCAGGCTACTGGGGTAACCTAGACTTTGTGAGGGATGTGGGAGGTCTACCTGTTGTGACTAATAAGGTTAAGAAGTTCTGGACCAAGGAAAAATGGGATCCTAGTTTTAAAATAAGGTCCCAGCCCAGGAAAGGAATGGGACAAGTTGGGAAGATAAGGAAAGTATGCATGAAAGCCTGCCCTCATAGAGACATGAAAGGGGTCCTGTTTCAGTACCTTTCCTGGATCTGCCATCAATCCCCATTAATGATAAGGAAGAATTTTATGGCACAGGATGAGATAAGGAAGAATTTTATGTATTTCAAGATAAGGGGAAAAGAACTTTAGGACACGCTTAAAAGCTACAGAATGAACCTGAACCCCGCTAAGGAGGGGCTTCATAAAGTCCTGGAAAAGCAACCTTTAATATTCTTTTTAACTGTTAGGCTACCATTTGTATCCACATCACTTCCAATGAACTTACTTCCATTGCAAGAGATAACATGTATGTAAATATGTAACAGATAAAAAATAGAAAATAAATACAGTCATTGGGGAGAGGCAACTAGCAGTTGAGGGAATCAGGAATGGCTTCAGTTTTATGAGGTATAGGGAAGATAGGATTGCATTCCAAGCTTTGGGAGGAAGGGAGACACACAGTGCAAAGGCTCAAAGAAAGAGACAGAAAGTGGAATGCCATGTTTGAAGAGAGAGAAAAGACCAATTTGGCTGGACCAGAGGAGTGAGAGGAGAAAGAGTAATACATAATAATCCTGGAATGATAATTTGGGTCCAGGTTGTGAAAGGGTTTAAAACCCATGAGAACTTATATTTGATCTTGTAGGTATTAGGAGCCACTGGAATTTGAGTAACAGTTTAATATGGTCACATCTGCACTTAAGGAAAATCAATGGGTCAGTTGTGTGGGGGATGCATTGGAATGGGGAGATATAAGTTACGAAGACCAGTGAGGAGGCCAATGCAGCAGTTCAGGTAAAGAGTACTAAAGGCCCGAGTTAAAGAAGTGGTTGTGCATAGAGAGGAGTGGATTCAAAAGATGTTGGAGAAGCAAAAATGGCAAGATTTGGCAACCGATTAGAGAGAAAGTGATGAGTCAAGGATACACCAGGGTTGTGAACCTGGAGGACTGGAAGAATGGTGGAAGTCCAGTAGAAGGCAAGTTGTGGGAAAGACGATAATTTCTGTTTTGGTTGTGTTGAGTTTGAAATGATTGTGAACTATGATTCTAGAAGACTAAGGATGAATTATGCCACCCATCTCTTGATAAAGAGCTGATGGACTCAAACAGTATCTTGATATACAGCCAGGATAGGAATTTGTTTTGCTGACTATACATGTTTCTATAATTTTCCTTTGTCATAGAGGATAAGGGAGAATTGGGAAGGGACAGGAAAAAAGGAAAGAAAAGGAAAGAAAAGAGAGCCACTGAGGTGTGGTGTTTTTGTTTCTTTTTTTTGTTTTTTAATTCAGAGAACAGAAGGAAGGTCAGAAGGAAGCTGTCGACAGGCAGGGCAGCTTTGAAAACTACAGAAATTTATTTTATACTTAAAAAAGAAAAATAGATCTGCAATCTCCTGGACAGTCTTCTTTATCTTTTCAACTATGTTTATGGAAATAACCATTTTGCTTGGGTTTTGTTAAATTCAGAATAAAATGTTTTAAAGATTTTTTTTTAAGGGAGAGAGATATCTTTGTGATATTCAGTTTGAAATGCCCAGTCAGCAATTTGTGATGTGAAACAAGAGTTCAGAAAAGAGACTGGAACTCTCTTGAATGTATAGATCTGAGAATTATATCTGCATGGAACTGATAATTAAACCCTTAAGAGCCAAAAAAGTTGTTGAGGTAGTATAGAGAGAAAGGAGGAGAGAGAGGACCCAGGACAGAGCCTTGGGGTAAACCCACAATTAAGGGGCATTACCTGTATGCAGAACTAGCAAAAAGAGACTAAAAAGGAGTGGTGAGCCAAGTAGAAGGAGGGAGCATCCTAAAGATTCATCCAGAAGTAGAGGGTGGTCAGCAGTCTATACAGCTGCAGAAAAGTCAAGAAGGATGAATCAGAAGTCATTGACTAGCCCTATATAGTAAAGAATATTCATTCAGTATCAACTTAGAGGAAGGTATCACTAGTGTTATGCTTCAAGGCTCTGCCCTCTGCCTTGTTCTGGTCTATATTTTTATCAACAGCTTAGTTGAAAGCATAGATAACAAACTTACCAAATTTGCAGATAACATGAAAATGGAAAGGAAAGCCTAATATCTGGGATGACAGAATGAGGATCCAGAAAGGGCTTGCCTGACCAGAATGCTGTGAGCCAAATCTTAGTAAGATAAAATTTATTAGGGGTAAGTGATAAGTCCTATACTTAGTTTTTTTTTTTTTAATCAACTGTTCAAGTACAAGATGGGAGGAAATTTCTGAATATCTGAAAAAGACTTGGGTGTTTTTAGCTGACTGCAAGTTCAATATATAGAATTCAGTAGTGTGGCATAAAGCACAAAAGGCTAATGCAGTCTGAAGCAACATGAATAGAAGTACAAGGTCTAAAACAAAGGAGGCAATAATCCACTTCTGAAGCATTGTATTTAGTTTTGGATGCCACAATTTAAAAAACTGAAAAGACAGATATGTCTAAAATATTAGAATCATAGAATTTCATAATTGGAAGGGACTTCAATGGCCATCTAATATAACACATACACAAAATAACCTCCAAAATATACAAGTGGACCTCCTGCCTCTCCAGTGATGGAGAACCCACCAGCTCCAGAGGCAACCCATTCTGCTTCTGGAAAGCTGAGATTGTTAGGAAGGTTTTCTTGACAGTAAGCCAAATTTGCCTTTTTGTAACTTCCACCCATTGTTCCTAGTTCTGTCCTCTGGGACCAAGCAGAACAAGTCTAATCCTTCTTCCACGTGACAGCTTTTCAAGTCAAGGAAAGTGGCCAGAATGGTGAGAACCCTTAAAACCATATTTGTGTGAGGATCTGTTGAAGAACCTAGCTTTTAGAAGAGAATATTTGGTGGGGAGGTGTTGTCAAAGCTATTTAGATGGTTGAAGAGCACTCCTGAAAGAAGGATCAGGCTTGTTGAGTGGGCACAACCAAGATTAGTGGGGTAGAAGGCATAAGGAGGCATAGTTTAGCTTAATATGAGAATTTTCCAACAATTAGTGCTGCCCTAAAATGATAAGATGCAGCCTTCATACTGGAGGTAATGTGAGCAAAGACTGGATGATCTTGCTGTACAGAGGATTCATGCTGTGGTTAAGGGTTCACCAGATGATCTCTGAGGGCCCTTCTGATTCTGAGATCTTATGATTCTAGTGAGAGATAAAATTAGAATGATAGGTGGGGTCAGATTATAGGAAGTCTTGATTGACATCTATGAGAGTTTAGAATCTACTCAGTAGACAGGGACCATTGAGAGTATTTGAACAGGGAAGTCACACAGGCAAAAAGCCCTATTTTAGGAGAAGCAATGAGGATTAGTGACTAGAGAGTGAACCTCAGATTCAGGAAGACCTGAACTCATATCCCATCTCTGCTATATGCTGGTTCTTTAACCCTGGGCGAGGTACTTGTCCTTTTAACGCCCCACACAACTCTCTAAGGATCAAGTCAGTAAGCACCTACTATGTGGCAGGCATTGTAGAAAAGGTGCTGCCTTGCTTTGATGGGAGAAGTTCCTCACAGGGAGCCCCCTACCCTGATGAAGTCACAGGTACAGTCCAAAAAAAAATCTGGCATTGTGATCTGTAGTATTGAGTAGGGAAAGATTAGAAGTGGGGACACCAGTCTAGAACTACTTTTTGCTTATTTGAGGTTCTTTTCCTCCCTACCTCATTGTTCCCAACCTGAGCTTCTGAGCCTGAAGTTTCTTTTCTCTACTAAACTGGGAGAGGATCAGAAACCCCATTGTAGCCTATCCCATCACTTTGGGTCTTCTGCTCCCCAGGAGCTGATCCGGAAAGGCATCCCTCACCACTTCCGTGCCATTGTGTGGCAGCTTCTCTGCAGTGCCACAGATATGCCGGTGAAGAACCAGTACTCAGAACTGCTCAAAATGTCATCTCCCTGTGAGAAACTGATCCGTCGAGACATTGCACGGACCTATCCTGAACATGAGTTCTTCAAGGGGCAGGACAGTTTGGGCCAGGAGGTCCTCTTCAACGTCATGAAGGTAAAGAGCATGGGGTAGGCAGTCACCTTGGGGATCATTTCTTCCACAGAAATCTCAGGAGTCAGCTTTCTGGACCCTCACTTCCTTCAAAATGTCACTGAGAAGAGATTTTTTTTCTAGTATATGGCAGTAAGTTTGGGATACTGAGTCATGGGAGTAGCTGGCTTCCAATGTCTATTTTTAATCATTTTTTACATCTTGTGTCTTGATTTTCTTATATTTCAAATAAACCTCTACAGAGGAAATCAACAGTCTCTGCTGCCCAGTTCCCAGAGCTACTGGCAGGTACATTGTTACTATTCTCTTCTCTTCCAGGCTTACTCGCTTGTGGACAGAGAGGTGGGCTACTGTCAGGGCAGCGCTTTCATCGTTGGCCTGCTTCTAATGCAGGTTAGTGACCTGGACCCTGAACCCATGACAGCTGACTGCTCCACTCTCCCCTGTTTATGCATCGTGTGTGGCTCTCACCCTGGGAATCCCCGGTTTCTGTTGTTATTTTAGTCAGTTGTTTGATTTCTCTGGGGCAGAGTGGTGGAACCATTTGACTATATTATGTCAGTACTTATATCCTACTGATGGTGGCCCCACAGAGTTACCCTGTTTGTCCACTTCTGCATTCTTTGATGGAAACACAGGTTGAGCGTCAGTAGCATGTTGAGACACAATATGGCACTGAGCTGGTCCCTGTGTAAGAATTTTCTAACTTGTACAATCTAGTGGAAGGACAGAGGGCAGAAATGCCCAGTAGCAGTCATTCTTTCTCCATCCTCTTCCAGGGGCTTGAAGGTAACTTAGGATGGCCGTTTTGGAGGCAGTGTTGAGGGGAGGACCTGGAGAAGGGTTGAGCACCTTTGGGCCATGGGAAGCTCTTCTAGGTGAGAAAGAAGAGCTAGCAGTAGGACAAGAAACAAAAAGATGGAAAAAAAAAAACAGCTCTCTGGAATTTGGAAGGCAGACCATAGGTCACAGCCCAATGTCTGCCTTTTAGATACTCCATATGCCTGACTGGCATAGGTGATAGCAAATATAGCTCTTCCCTACCCCTGTTTGTTAGCAGAGGCTCAATGAAGGATATTACTTCTATCTGTGAGAAACATATAATCTTGTCTGGAACCCTGTTCAATACAATGTCTTTCTCCTTTTCACCCCAGATGCCTGAGGAGGAGGCATTCTGTGTATTTGTGCGATTGATGCAGGAATATCGTCTCCGGGAACTTTTTAAGCCTAGCATGGCTGAGCTGGGGCTCTGTATATACCAGTTTGAGTACATGTTACAGGTGAGGTCTGGGATATAAACTGAGGTGATTTGTCTTTTTGGTGAAGGTGAGGGTCCCTGGTTCTGATGTATGGTCAGTTACATTAAACCCTATTAGCTAAATCCTTCACCAGTCCAAGAATAGCCTACCCGGGGGTCCCATGTAGAAGGACCTAGATCTGAGTGCCAGGCTGATGAAAATCCAGGAGGAGCTATGGCTTCAGATAACTACTGAGAAGCCAGAGTTATTTCCTCTGCCTTTCTGACTCTTGGGTCTTCTTGTCCTTGTTTCTGGAAGTTCATTAAGGATTATAGAATTTAGAGTGAAGGAAGTATTTGAAACTCTATCTCTTGTCCATGTTAGATTGCGTGGCCTGGCTTAATCATAAAGGGAAACCTTACCTGTGAGTTAACTACACCTTCTCTGTTCTGTCTCCCTTTTCTCCTCTATTCCTCCTTTTCTTGGCAATGTATTGTAAAAAAAAAAAAAAAACAACTGCTTTTCTGAAGGAAGTTACTTTGAGTATACTAAGAAGTATTCCCTCTCTATTGCTTTGAGCCTTTTCTTTCTCCCTTAGGAGGGAGTCTGACTCTTCCTGACCTTGGTTTCCAAAGCCTTTTGAAAGGAAGGCATTGGACTGAGTTGATTGAGGAAATGCCCACTGATGGTTCTTTACTGTGTCTCTTTAGGAAACAAGGTTTTAAAATATGTGAGGGGGAAGAGAAAGAGAGAGACAGAGACAGAGAGAGACAGAGACTGAGACCCCAGACGTTCCTCCTCCTCCTCCCTCACCCCCACCCCCCCACTGTTTCTATGTGTAACAGAGAAAAATGTCTACCCGCCTCTGCTTATTAAAGGCGAGCCGGAAGACGTCTTTGTTTATAAATAGCAGCCCCCACACTGCTCGTGGCTGCTAGACAGAGCTGTGTAAGTTGGCCCATTCAAGAAGCCAGATGCAGGTGGAGGGGGCTGTCAGGCCCCCTCAGGACTGAAGAGAATAGGGTGACAAGGAGAAGAGAAGGCCTTACTCTCCCAAGGTCTAGCATTAGAGCTGGTCCTGAGAAAATAGAAAGATTCTGTTGATCCAGGCATCTGAATATGCCAGGGACTGAGGCTTCTGATGGTTCAGTTATATTTGGCCTCTGAAGTCGATTTCCATTTCTTCCCCCTTGATGAAAAACTACTTTATCCTTTATCCTCTCTACCAGGAATGTCATGGTTTTTAGGTCAGTTAGCCAAGAAATTCTAAAGCTGAATATGTAACTCAGTGTTATCCTAGGAGTCAGAAAGCTCCCTGTTCTGGGAGGGAGTCTGCAAAGGTGGTGGTAGGGAGGCTGGGAAGGGCAAGGAAGGGGGATTGAAGGGCTGGATGATTGGAACACTAGACTGACTCTGTTTCCAGCTCCATCAAAGATACCCTGGAGGACCCTAACAATTTCCCTATGCCCTACTCCGTGCCGTAGTTTTCCTCCTTTGGCATCTAATTTCCTGAAAATCTATGATTAAGGGTAGGGATGTGAAAAGAGGACTTGCATACTTGCATGTAATGGGAGGGAAGGAAGGACCATGGGAAGAGAAGGGAAAATTTAAACATAAAACATGAGAAAGAGGTACATGGGATTGAGATACCCAAAGGGTTTTGGATAGAAAGAATAAAAACTGAGGTAGATGCCTAAGGAAGTTGGGTACTAACTGGAACATTAGCTTCCCTATGTGGTGACAATAGAGTGGTTAAAACACATTTATACCAAGACTGATGGTTGAGCTCTGGTTGGGCTCAGGGAAGGTTGCATTAGAGTTCTGTCTGAGGGAACGGTGGGAGGAACACTGGGGCCACTCTTGTTGTCTTTATTTTCTGGCAGGAGCAGCTTCCAGACTTGAACATTCACTTTCGATCCCAGAGCTTCCATACCTCCATGTATGCCTCATCCTGGTTCCTCACACTCTTCCTCACAACCTTCCCCTTGCCAATTGCCACTCGAGTCTTCGACATCTTTATGTATGAGGTGAGGCCTAAGGTTTCTTGGGACTGGGTGAAGGGGAGAATTCACAGTGACCCAGATCTGTGTCAGCAGGCCCTAAAATAACATCTCAGTTCTTTTCTTTGCTAACTAATTCATGATTTTCTTTTTCCCTTGAGTTTCTCTACCCTTGCTGTACCTGCCATCTTCTGCTCCTTTTTTGTTTTCTTCCAACTTAATACCATCTTTCCTCCCATCCTGCTTCTACCTGTTTGACATTTCAAGTGTAGCAGAGACCTAGGACTAAGAGGTGAGAAATAGGTGGACCGAGCCTCTCTGGCCCTCACTGTAAAAACAGGCAATTTCTTCCCATTGCAGGGCCTGGAGATTGTGTTCCGGGTGGGTCTGGCCCTGCTGCAAGTGAACCAGATGGAGCTGATGCAGCTGGACATGGAGGGCATGTCCCAGGTGAGTGGGGGGCAGGGAGGGAGGTGCCGTGAGCCTTAGACAGACCAGATGCATATTTTACACCTGGAAAAAATCTACTAGAATGAGGCAAGAACCTGGCTTGGGAGAAAGAAAGAATGAGATCATCCCTAACATATCTAGGAATCTGAAGGCCATTTCAGAGACCTTCCTGGTGGAGGTAGTGAACAAAGATCTGAAGGAGGAGCAAGAGAGTGAATTTGCTAGTCAGGCCATTCTTGGCCTACAGGGCAAGAAGGGAATGCAGAGGGCATAGAAAAGGAGGGTAGAACACATTGTTCTGTCTTCTGCCTCCAGCTTGGGTTCCCTGAAGCCACATGCTGCAGAATGTGCTTTACGGTAAATTAGAATAATCAAATTGACATGGCATTGGGCATGGTTTCTGTCTTGTATGGCATAGCCAGTAGGTCAGACCCAGGAGAAAGAGAATCAACAATCCTGGGACAGAGCCTTACTGGAGGAAGAGGTTGATTTTCCACCTCTCACCCCCTTCTACTCCCCCCCCCAATGTTTCCCAGCTGGTGTTTCAGGGAAGAATACACAAAGGCAGCAGTTGTGTCCACAGACACAGGGGGATCCGTTGTATTCAGCCTGAGAGGCCAGCTTGTGGTGGAAGAGCAGGAGCCAATCTCCTTGAATCCCCTTCCCTCCCCCACCTCCTGTTGCCAGCCTACCCTAAGCTGTGCTGGGTTGTTTCTAACATTTAACCCTTTTGCTGGGGGCTGTATGGGCCCTAAGGCTCTTGGTCTCAGTGCCCTGCCATCTCAAGGTAGACTAGATGACTTTGGAGGAGGAAGGTTACCCTTGTCAAATCCCACCTCACTCTAGCCTTCATTAAGATAAAGTTCCTCCCTTTTTGCTTCAAGGCTCTTTCTAGGTGTATGCTTTCTCAATTTCACTTTGATTCAGTTAAACATTTGAACTCCTGTAGTTTGTCTAGTACCATCCTCCAGCCTTTTGCCTTATCTCCTTATTACCTTCCTCCTTGTCTTTATGAAAGCCTTTTTCTCAGTCTGCCTACCCACCCCCTTTTTTCTTTTATTCTCCTCCTGATGTCTGTGTTTGAAAAATTTGGCCCTCTGCCTGAAGGAAGGTTGAGAGAGCTATAGGAACCTCGAGTAATCTCACTAGTCTTATCATTCTTTCGTTTCCCCTGTCAAACTTAGGCAATCAGTTGTTTGGTTTCTTTATGGATCTTGGTCTCTTGAAGGACAGATTCACCCACACTGTGTCTTAAATCAGAGCCATGATCCAGAGAATAGCTGGATTGAGTGGTAATCTTGGGTTTGGGGAACTGCAAAGGGGAGGAATTAGGATGCTGTCTGCCATTAATCTTCTAGGGCTATGGCTTGTTTTTGTGTGGTCCCAGCAAGTTAAGAATGGCTTTTACATTTGTAATAAAGTTTTATTGTGTTAAAAAGAAAAGATGTAAAAGCCATTCTTATCTGCCCACTAGCTGAAATTGCAGACCCCTTGCTCTAGAGAAATAGGAGGCATTGGTGGGGGTTCGGGGTGACTGTTGACTGTTACTTAGTTACTCAGGAACCCTGAGGGGTTCCATGGTGGGAGGGGTGGCTGTGACTGGGTGTGTCTCCACAGTACTTCCAAAAGGTGATACCCCATCAGTTTGATAGCTGTCCTGACAAGCTGATTCTCAAGGCCTACCAGGTCAAGTACAATCCCAAGAAGATGAAAAGGTCAGTATGTGGGACTCTCAGTCCTTGGGGAGTAGTTGGGGTGGGCCAGGAGCTCCTAAACAAGAGCTTCTCAGAAAGAAATGAGGGGCAGCAGGAGGGGGAAGAGAGGGGATGCTTGACTGGACTTGAACTGGAGTTGACTTCTTTATAGGTTGGAGAAAGAATATGCTGCCATCAAAAACAAAGAGATGGAGGAGCAGATAGAGATCAAAGTGAGTTCTTGACCCCAGGGATTATCCCTCTCCACCCCAAACTGAGCCTCACCTAGCAGCGCCCCACTCCTCGTGGTGGCATCGATTCTTCTATGATCTGGGAATCAACCTCAGCTGTTTGATTAACAGACCTTGGGAGGAGAGATAAAAATGCCAAAGTTTGGAACTAATTCTAGCTCTCCGGAGCCTGAGATCACTCATCTTCCTTCCTCTTTGTCATGTGTCAGTGTCCTGTGTAAACCATGAATTAGCAGCCTGCCCTTAGTTGGAGATCACCAAAGTACTTTGAGATCCACATTGGTTCTGTTCTCTCTTAAATTCCCCATTTCCCACTAACCCAAGGGTCAGAAACCTATAGCCCAGTAGGGCTTAGGAAGGACCCTGATAGACCTATCAGATAGGTAGGGTAGAATGGGTAATGCCAGGGGAAAAGAGAGAAAGAACAATGTGACTGGCCCAAAAACCTCACTTCATCTTAGACTCTGCTGAGGGACATAGGATCCAAAATGGGAAGTGATGTTCTGCTGTTCTCTGGGCAGCCCCCTGCTGGAGAGTTACATTCAGTTCTGGGCACCACATTTTACTTTTTTCTCTTCTTTTTTAAAAATTTTATTTATTTATTTTTAAAAATTTTCCCCACTCATTTTTTAAAATTTATTTTTAGTTTTCAACATTCATTTCTGCAAGATTGTGTGTTACAAATTTTCTCCCTGTCTTTCCCTTACCTCCCACCCCAAGATAGAAAGCATACTGAATACCCCTTCCCCTGGGCACCACATTTTAGAAAGGACATTGACAGAATGGAGTACATCCAGGGTAAGGCCAGACCACCACGATGGTACAGGGCCTAGAGTCTAGGCCTTGTAAAAAGTTATCTGAAGGAACTAGAATGAGTTTAGAGGATGGAAGATTAGGAGGGAAACAGGGCAATTGTTTTCAAGTTGTTGAAGAGCTTTCGAGTGCAAGATGTCTTTGGATATGCTCTGCTTGGCTCCAGAGCGCAAAACTAGGAACAGCAGGGGAAGTTACAAAAAGGCAGTCTTAGACTCAGGTCAGGAAAACCTATCTAAAAGCACTGTCCAAATGATAAGGCCTTGCCTTGAAGGCTAGTGTGTTCCCCATCACTGGAAGTTTTCAGACAAAGATTGGATAACCATCAGTTGGTGCTATTGCAGAAGTGATGGTACCTTCCAGCTCTGGGATTCTGTGCTGGTAGTAACAAAGTGCTACTCTATCTTGGACTGTCCATCTGCACAGTACCCGCACCGCTATTACAGCTGCCAAAATGACCAGCTTTCCACTAGAGGGCACCCACAGCCCAGCTCTTAGTTATAGTGGCAATGATGATTTTTTGCATGTCTCTATAGGGCTTTACAAAATGAATCTACCTATGTTCTCTCACTTCATTTTGTCACCAAGCCTGTGAGTTAGGTAGATTATGAGGTGGTATTATTTCTGTTTGGAAGATGAGGAAACTGAGAATGCCAGAGATAAACTTGCCTGAATTCATTTTGTTACTCACTAGCCTTATGAGTTGCAGGGACCCTGCCAATCCAATGATTCAATGAGTTTGTGAAGAAGGAATTGACCCGCCTAAGGTTTCACAGCTGGTGAATGTCAGGAATAGGGCTTGTACCTAAGTCTGACTCTAAACCCAGGACTTTGACCACTATTCTGTAGCTTCTCTTTATAGTCATTCATTTATTCATGATTTAATCCTTTATTAAGTGCCTACTATGGGCCGTTCATTGCACTCAGTGCTGGAGATACAAAAAGAGGCAAAAGACAGTCCTGGTGACCCCCTGTCTTACTCTCTAGTAAAGAGATTCCTACTGGGGTAAGGCAGCTAGGTTAGAGTTAGCATAGAGCACTAGGCCTGGAGTCAGGAAGACATGGACAAGTCATGTAACCCTGTTTGCCTCAGTTTTCTCATCTGTAAAATGAAGGAAATGGCAAACTATTGCAGTATCTCTGCCAAGAAAACAAAAAGACCAAAGGAAGGAAGGAAGGACCTCAGATGGGGTCATGAAGAGTTAGACATGACTGAAACAACTGAACAGCAACACTAGGATAAGGATTGGACTAGGCAACCTTTGAGGTTTCTTCTACCTCTGGAATTATGTAACTAGGACATGCGTTTAAACTGAAGCAGTTAAATTAGCCAGGAGTAAGAGTTGATGATGGAGAGGGGCTTTAAAATCCCCATGAAAGGACTCTCTATTCTGTTAATTTTATAATGGTGGAATAAACTCTGCTTTATGACAGATGGTCTAATCGAGTAGGGTTAGTAGCCCTTCCAAAGTAATATAACTCAGCCCTCATTCACATAATCCCTCACATTTGGGAAGGAGTAAGAGTCAGGGGAAGAGAGGTGGCAATGGAGACATCTCCCTGAGCCTCCACTTCCTCGTCTGTAACTACAACATCCTTAACCAGCTTCTTGGGAGGATTCTATGGGAATACTTTGCAAACTTTAAAGCATTATATATTAATGCCAATTGTTTGTCCTCATGTAATAAGCTTTTGGACATACTGTTTTGTTCAGTCACACTTGCCCAAACTGCCCAGTTGTAGCTTTCAAAACAAGCCCTTTCCTCTGTATGGAGCAAAAAGAGAGGTTAAGAAAATGTGATAGAAATGTTCTTACAATATCTGTCATCTATGTTCAGAAATGTTGAAGACATATAATGAAATTATGAAAAGGGAATGATTTTTAAAATTGAAAATCAAAACAAAGTTTTCACCTATAGAAACACCTGCCATAATGCAGCAAAGTCTCTCTGATTTACTCATTTACTCACCCAGTCTGTGAAACAGTTCTTTGGCTCTACTCTTCATCAGTCAGAGACATTTAAGGGCCTTAAACCACTTTTTTTATGGCAAAGTAGAGATAGGTCTTGGAACCTACTTTCTGGGTGGTTACTACATATTTGAGTGCCAGGTTTGTGGGGTCTCAGGGAGGTAGCTGCCAAGGAAGATGTGAGTGATTTTTACCAGCTGCTGCAATAGACACCCGTGTGTACACATATGTATATATATAAACATAATTACACTTGTTTATGTACATATATATTCCTGAAGTTTATACATTCATTTGTTTACATGTTCATTTATACATTAAACGTTTATACATTCATTCTTCACAAAACCACCTCAGCTCCATCACCAGCAGTAATAACTCAAACTTGTAAAGCACTTTTTGGATTCTTTTATAAATCTCTATCACCTGTAATATCTCTTTTGACCCACATAGAAACCCTTGAGGTATATATAGGTAGTTAAAAAAAATCTCTGAATTAGGAATTGGGAATCCAAGTGTGTGCTCTGGTATTCAATAGTCATGTGTCTTTGACCAAATCATTGATTACAGCTGAGTTTTAATTTCCTTGCATGTGAAATAGAGAAGCTTGTATTACCTAACTTAGGCATATCTTAAGGCTCAGATGAGAGCGCGCGCGCGTGTGTGTGTGTGTGTGTGTGTGTGTGTGTGTGTGTGTGTGTGTAAGTGCTTTGAAAATGTAAAGAACTAGAAAGCTATGTTTATCATTATCCCCCTTTTACAGATGAGAAAACTGAGGCACGAAAGAACAGTGACTTGCTCAAAATCAGGTCGCTAGTAAAGGGTTGAGCCAGGGTCACTGACCGCAGGCCCATCGTCTGTGCCATTATACTCCATTGCTTTTATATCTTAAGTGCAGTGACTTCTTTTCTTCTTTGGGGCTGCCTTTGTGTGAGGAGAAGGGCACACAAGTATGATTTGTCTTGGATTGCAGACCTACTGAGGGAGGATTCTTTGGGGGTCATATGTGGTAGCATTTTAATTCTATCCACAACCTTTCCAAGTTAACTCCTGCCACCCCATCTACAGAGGGAAGCATATTTATCTCAGTGAGCAAAATGGGAATGGGAAAGTCTAGTTACTAATATCTAGATGTGGGCATCTATTTCTATGCCAAATAGAGATGACATTGTATTATTCCTAGTTTGGATTGTAGCTTTTCATTAAGATACAGAGTTGAGAATTGATAATAATTTAGTTCTTTTGACCTTTCTTTTTGTTTTATATCCCCTCCTTTTCATCTGTCAAGTTGTTCTTGACTTACCTTTTTCTGAGTTCTTCATGTGCTGCTGAAATTATGGGAATCTGAGTAAACCACAAGGGTGATGTAGAATGTGGTCAGGAGCTAGTTCAGAAAGAGGGTGCTCTCTTCTCTTCCCTCAACTTTTCTTCACGGGGCTGGAAGGGGCACTGGTGGGACTAGCCTAGCCCAGAACAAAGATCTGTGACTCCGGGCTCCAGACTGGTAGAATGCAAAGTGCCTCAGACCAAGAGTCAAGAGATCTGGGCCTGTGGGCTTTGGGGCAAGTTCAAGGTCATGGTCTCTTGGGGCCCTGTAGTCCTAAAATTCTCCTGATTGTGTAATTAACTCCCTGGCATTTGCCCCAGACAGAGCAAAGCAAAAGAGGGAACGGGCAGTTTTGTAAATCTTATGTAAAAATAAAAGTTCAGCCAACATTTATTAAACTTATGGGTTAGTCCCTGGAGTTCCAGGGGAGTGGGTAGAGAGTCCCTTGCCTTCAAGGAGCTGCTCTTCTACTCTCCTGGAAGGACTATATAATTTTTTTTTTTTGCCTTTTGGAGGGCAATTGGGGTTAAGTAACTTGCCCAAGGTCACATGGCTAGGTTTTTTTTGTTTGTGTGTGCGTTAAGTGTCTGAGGCCGGATCTGAACTCAGGTCCTTCTGACTCCAGGGCCGACGCTCTACTCACTGCACCACCTAGCCGCCCCAGGACTATATCATTTATCAGACAAATAGGATCCAAGGAAAAGTGAGAGAGGGAGAGAGACAAGCGAAGAAATTGGCACTGGTGTCATAGAGCACATTACACATGAGCTAAGCCTTGAAGGAGGACAGAGAGGTATGGAGTTGAGGAGGATACGAGTCCCAAGTGTCAGGAGACAGCTTGTGTGAACGATGGAGATAGAGAGGGTTCTTGCTGATCTGTCTCTGAACTAAACCAAGTCTCTCTTTTTTTTAACTGAATGAAAGTCTTTGTTTTTTCCAGAAAAAAAAACCCATAGCCATTTGAACATGAACCAAAACTAGATTTTCTGAAGTTATGTAGGATTTCTTTACCTGGAGTCCAGGAACCTGTTTGGAGTAGGGGGAAAACCAAAACTTTTGATAAACATATTTCAGTATAATTGGTTTCCTTTGTAAGCTTACGGATTTTGTTTTATTCATTTAAAAACATTCTGAGAAGCAGTCGATGGGTTTCACCAGACAGCCTACCACAGGGATTCAGGACCCCCAGGAAGGTTTCAAATCCCTGGACTAGACCTGTATTCTGTTTGGCAGAAATCTAAGGAGATGTAGTCTTCAGGAGAAGAGAATTAGATGATGACCTAGATTAACTACAGGGAAATTGGGGTGAGACTGGGAGAAGGGATCCACTCTAACACTCTAATAGGTTCTCTCCTATCCCTCCATTGGTGTATAGAGGCTACGGACAGAGAACAGGCTCCTGAAGCAGCGGATTGAGACCCTAGAGAAGGTAAGGGGTGTCCCTGTCTACCTCCAGCAGTTCTCCCTTTTCTAGAGGAACCTCAGTCCCCAGAAGGCCTAACCTGGCATCCTAAGCTACCTGGACCCTCCCCCCCTTTGAGCTCTCTGGGGGCTGGGGTTACCCAGTTCCATTCCTTGAGGATCCCATCTCCTTTTATTGTTGCATTGCAGAGACCACCTTTGTGGTGGAGGGGACAGTCATTACCCTGAACTCAATGTTACCCTGTGTCCTGCAAGACCAAGGCCTAGGGTCTGAGTAACCATGTCCAGTGGTTTGTGACAAAGTCCCCACTGTCTTTCACTGTCAGCGATGCTGTGAATTGTATTGTGATATAAAATAAGACTGTGATATAATTTCATTGGTGCTTGAGTGGCATTGTAATTAACCCTTTGGGTTGGTTATACCGTAACTGTTACTGTAAATGCCATGATCTCTATATATACATAGAGCTAGATAAACATAGATATATAAACATATGTATTGTGTGCATATATGTGTGCATATGTGTGTATATATATACACACATACATACATACATATACATATATATGTGTGTGTATATATATATATATATATGTAAGAGAGAGAGAGAGAAATAATATTTCCCTGAATAATGCTAAAACTTCTGTCTTAATTAGATTAGGGGTATAGTTGATGTTTTAATTGGATTGCCATGTACTTATGTGACAATATGCCTGGCACCATAACTTTGACAATCCAATAAATGCTTATTTAAACTATACCACTGCCCCTTTGGTGCTACTAGCAGATTGACAAACTCCATAGCTTTGATGGTATTAAAAGGGAAGGTGGAGGGGTGGGTTGGTGGTGGAGGGGAAGCATAGGCCGATTGACCTTCTCCCTCCTTCTCTCCCAGTGTGCATTCAGAAGTACTCCTGCAGAAGAGCTGAGGAGGGCAACTGGGCCCAGGCTTGCTCTGGACACAACTAGGAACCTTTTCCCTCTTTGGTCACTTTGCTAGGGAGAGGGAACTTCATTAGGATTCTGTTTTCTTTGTCACATAACTGTAGCAGCAAGCACCCCAATATCCCCAAGGTAGCTGCCAATATAGGTTCTTAGATCTGCTTTTCAAAAGGAAAGCAACTCAAAATGGGTTAACAAGCTTACTTTAATCAAACAAACACACATTACCTAGTTCAGGGGAAAAAGGTCAGCACCCCGAACTTCAGAGTTACAGAACTTCAGAGTTACAGACAGGCTTCCAAACTGTCCAACCATTATATCAATACCAAATCACAGTTACCAGAGAGGGAAGCATCAACATCTGGGTTTTCAAAGCCGGGGGGCTCTCAACAACGGCTTCCCAGAGTCTCATCTGGTCAAATCACACAACACTTCTCAAAGTGAGCCCCAAAGCAAAGCCTCTCATCAGGGTTTATATAGTCTTCTCCTAGCTCAGAGATTGTAACAACCTCCTTGACCCACTGCCCAATCACAAAGTATCAAGGTGTGGGCTTCCCTGAAAAACAAGCCTCCCACCACAGGCTCCAGGTGCACTTAAGCTAGGGGCAGGGAAGATCTTTAAATCTGCATTTCCATTACAATAACCCAGAGATATATCGTGATGTGTGAGGGGTTTTTGTTGTTTTTTTTTTATATACATGAGAACACAACAACTCTCAAATATTATTTTAAAAAGTAAAAAACTTATGTAGAGAATAAAAAGTTCCCTCTGCTGCTATAGCTACTCTATTTTGTCACATGAGAGAACTTCTTGAACTAATGTGTGAACAAATATAAAGCTGGAAAACAAGGGGTAGGATTGGACAGGAAGCAGACTGTCCTGCTATTCCTACTTCATCAGACACTCCAGTGTACCCCGTCCTCCCTTTCCCAATTACTACCCCATGTATATTTCTGTGGAATTGAAGCAGTGTTGGCCTTGGTTGTCTTCTGGATTTCTGCCTATGGCCTCTGGTCTTCAGCCTGTTCTTTCTACCTTGCTTCTTAGCTCTAGTCTACTGTGCTAGTAACTGCCGGTTATTGTCGTGTTTTTCTTCTCTCCCTTCCCCCATGTCCCCTCCCTTCTGCTCTACCTCTCCCCCTTTCGGGATCTCCCTGTGGGTTTCGGTAGGAGAGTGCTGCTCTGGCTGATAGGTTAATCCAGGTACAGTACTTTTTTTTTTCTTCCTACCCATCTTTGATTTTCATCTGCACTCCATGCTTCTTCCTTCTGCCAATGCCTAACTCTCCAGTGGTTGCAGCCATTTCTTAGGTTTGTGTGTATGTGGGCAGCTCTCTGGGCAAGAAGCAGGAACTGTTCCTATATAAAGGATGGGGGAGGAGGTGGGTTTCAAACAGTGCATGTAATAAGTGTCTCCCCCGTTCTAACCAAGTGGCCATTTGTGGAGTTATTGGGTGCATGATGATGCATTTATCAGTTTCTCTGTAGTGATTGTCTGAATGTGTGTGTCTCTGTGTATCTGGGGAGAGGGGATAGTTTTCTGTTCTTGAGATGTGTGCATATGTGTGGGGGATAGGAAGGAGGGAGGTATGGAGGCAAAGGGTTTCTCTGTAGGATAAGTTGTGTGTGTGTGTGTGTGTGTGTGTGTGTATGTGTATGTACGTACCTGAATCACTACTCTGTTTCCTCCATCTTGCCTTCTGTCCTCCCATCACAAATATAAAATGCTTCTTATGCCACAGTGTCTGACTTCTAATCTAACTCACCTACATATTTCACTAGACCATCTTTTCCAAAAACTTTCTGCATTGAGCCTGGATGGGAAAAGTCCATATTTGGTTTTGATTCTGTTATGGGGATGGCTGGGGTGATAGTAGTATGGTCATATAACAGACTTAAAGAATGGTAAAGTCTTTAGGATGGACCATTAAGAGTCACCTAGTTTAATTTCTAAGCCCTTAAAACATTCATTTATTTGCCATATAAGACATAAGGGAAAAAGTAATGATCTTCATGTCTGATGTGATTTATATGAATTATAGGATCCTGGAGACCAAGCTTCTAGCCCAGTTTCTCTGCAGCTCCACTTGTTGCTGGAATTTAAGTTCTTTAAATACTAGGAGTGTATCTTCTTCATTTTTCTAGCCTCTTCAAAATCCTTGTACTTAGGTGCACAATAAATGTCTGCTGAATAGAATTATTACTACAGCTTGGGATAATGGAAAGAGCTTTGGATCATGTGTCAGAAGACCTAGGTGCCAATCTCACTCATTCCACTAAATTGCTATGTGATCTTGGGCAAGTCACTGAGGTGCCTTTCAGCTCTTGGTCTATGTTCCTGAGACTTCTTGGGGACTCAGTTACTTTGGTCAGTTTGGCAAACATTTAGGGTCCTCCTTACTATCTCTAAAAGAGTGCTTTTAGCACTGTAGATACTCCCTCTACTGATGTAGGTTACAACTTCTCCATGCATTACTAGTCTGCATTATGAGTTGCTGTTACCATAAAAAAAAAAAAAAGAAAGAAAAAGTCATGGCCTGCCAGCCAACCTTCTGGTATTGAACCTCTTTGATTTGAGCTAAGTTGGTGCCTTGATGAAGAACATAGTCCATTGCTTGGTTTAGGACGTGCTTCAAGAGCCTTCACCCAGTCTCTATGCCACCCATGTCTTGTCGTCTGTAGAATGGGGAGGGTGAATTAGATCATCTCTAAAGTTCCTCCCAGCTGACATCCTGTGACTTAAGCATTTTCCTGTCCATTATTTCATATGATCCTCAAAGCACCCCTATGAGGGAAGCCTTGCCACAAACTAACAGTCCTGAGGTTGATGAAGGAATCTGCCCCCTGAGGATCCAGGAGAACAGAACCCTCCTGTTAGAGTTAAACAGGGGCAGGGCAGGGCTTCTGGGGGCCTGCATATAGAGCATTGGAGCCACAGAGTGGGTGTTCGTTTTTAATACTGGCACAACCAGGTCCTTAAAGAGGAACAGTAGAAGTACTGAGAGAATTAGGATATTGGGACTCTAGGCTCCTGGCAAACTCGACTTGTCTTCTTCCCCACTCCTGCTGGTTTGCTGCTTTTCTTTTTCCTTCCTCATGAAGCTCTTGATTACTACCTTTTCTCCCTCACTTTTCTTACTCCTTCACCATCTCCCAGCACCTGACCATGAAGCCTAACCACCCTGCCCATGTCCAGCACACCTCTTGTCTCACATGCTGTGTGGCATGGGGCGGGAATGAAGAGTTGGGAGGGGTAGACTGGGAGGCAGGAGCATAAAGAATTCCTGTATAACTGGACCTCCTTTCTGCTTTAGGGGCAGGTCACCCGAGCCCAAGAGGCTGAGGAGAACTATGTCATCAAAAGAGAGTTAGCTGTAGTGAAACAACAGTGCAGCTCAGCCACCGAGAACCTCCAGAAGGCTCAGAGCACCATCCGGCAGCTCCAGGAACAGCAGGTAAGCTGCGGATGCCAGGGAGGCAGGGAGGAAAAGGAGCTGAAGGGGATGCCACTGCCACCCCGGCAAGCCGGCCTCCTGAAGGCAGGCATGAGTAAGTGATCTAGCTGGGCCATGTCCCTCTGAGCCCAATATATCAAGAGAAGGTAGATCCAGGGAGAAAGCTCAGACCCCATCTCTGCTGCCTACGAAGGCACATGACAGTAGATTGAGTGTGGGACTTGGGCAGGCAGGCAGGCAATAGCATTTGTTAACACTAACTGTGTGCCAAGAATTGGGCTTAGTGCTGGGATTATCAAAGGGAAAAAAAGGGCCAGAGATAGCCCTGCTTTTAAGGAGCTCCTAGTCTACTGGGGGAGATGGCATTAAAACAGGTATGTCCAAATGAGATGGAGATGTCAGGAAGAACTAGACTCAAGTCCTAACTCACATATTCACTAGCATTATGATTCTGGGCAACCCAGTTAAACTCTGAGCCTCAGTTTCCTTATCCATAGAATGGGGATGATAGTATCACAAAGGCCCCTCCCCCCCCCCACACACAAGGTTGTGAGGCTCAAATAACATAATATGTGTCAAGCACTTGCAAACTTTAAAACATAGAATTGTGACCTCTTATTATCTGTATGACCTCAAACAAGTCCCCTCCCCTCTGTTAACCTCAATCAGGTAAGGATAACAAGGTCTATACTCCTCCCCTCACAGGACTCTTGTAAGAAAAGTGCTTTTCAAGCCTCCCAACATAAAATGAATGTGACTGATTAGACAGATCAGTTCCCCTCTCTTAGGCTCCATTTCTTCCTCTGTAAAATGAGAACCTTGGCCCAAGGTTCTTGTCAAAAGCCCTTGCAGCTCTCAGTCTGGAGAACTGTTAGATTGGGGCTGGGGCAGCTGGGGGTGGACAGTGGGAGAGAGACTGTCTTAGGGTAGCCTCAGGAAAATGGCCTGGCAGTGTCCGGACACACAGGAGAGCTGTGTTCTGATTTCACATCTAGCCAGATGAACTTGGACAAATGGCTTCACCCCCTCTGAAGGACACGTGCAGTTGTCTAGATGTTCACCACAGGTCATTCTGTAGTACAAGATGACTGCATAAAGTGCTGAACCTGGAATCAGGAAGACCTCTGTTCAAGTGCTGCCTAAGACACTTCCTGGCTGTGTAACCCTGGGCAAGTCATTTAACCTCTGTCTGCCTCAGTTTCCTCATCTGTAAACTGGGGATCATTATGGCACCTACCTCCTATGGTTGCTGCAAAGGTAAAATGAGATTGTATTTGTAAAGCACTTTGCAAACCTACAAGCACAGTAGAAATGTGTTTGCTAACTGTGTGATCAATGATCTGGTTAATGAGGACTATACAAGATGAGCATAATCATCCCCCTATGAATGCTTATAACCCCCATCTGCCTCCAGGAGGCTGCATGGCAGAGAGATTTTTTTCACAATGAGCTGAACAGTACACATAAGAGCTAACTTCTTAGCCCCCAAAGTCCTATAGCAGCATAGAGGTAACCCTAGATTACCAAGGTTACTGGGGAAGCAGTTGTTGTGGAGAAGGGGCCACTCATCCCATCAGCTACTGACCAACTACCCTCCCAAGGCAGGCACGCCAACCTAACTGAAACAGCATGGCACCCTGGGGAAGAGATGGGGTGACGTGTTCCAAGCAAGTCAAACCATACCCCGCCCCTCAGATTCCAGAAGATAGCCCAGGACCCTGAACCCAAGAGCCTTGGTAATAGCAGTGCTCTCCAGTCTGCCATCTTCTCTTCTAACCCAGCTTTACAGCTATCACTGTGGAAGGAAATCAGTAACTGAGGAAAGGGGACCCTACTGCTTCCCCGCTACCAATACCAACTGCCTCTAATAATAGGCAGGTAAGCCCAAGAACCTCAGGAGTGGCAACAACCCCAGACCACTGATTCTATTTCTTCCCAACACCGCCCCACACTCGGACCTAGCCCCTCAGCCGTCAGGGAAGCAGTCCCTGTGGAGATGTGACCTGCCAGATGCTTCAGCAAATGTGTCACTGGTCCCTCCTCAGTAGCCACAACCCCTGCATACCAGGGAAAGAAAGTTTGACCACCACAGTCGTTGGTATCATCAAATGGTTCTACCCCCAAAATGGATATGATTTCATCAGTAGAAATGAGATTAAAGAAGGTGCAACACTCTGCTTTGTCATCACACCCTAAGGACCACGTGTCCCTTCCATCTGACTTATAGCTAGAACTTTCTGTGTATCTTATTTCTCCCATTTGTATATTAACAGGGACTGGCTTTTTCTGTATCTCCAGCATTAGCACAGTGCTTTGCACATATTAATTACTTTAAAAATGCTTTTTTATATAATTCAAAGGCTGTGGCAGCAGAATATAAGTTCTGACAGGTTCTACTCACCCTGGAAGGGCATTAAATACTGACTGTCTAATTTCCAAGGACCAACCTAGTTAAGTTCATAGAGGCTTATTACAAGCAGGTTAGCTTCTTAGTAATCCTTTTGCCATAACCCATGAAACAAAGAAAAAATTTTAAATGTCCCTCAGTCCCCCATGGCCTCCTTCTTTAGTGATAAAATGGTGGAAAGGAGAGAAGATGCCAAGAGTCACACAGTTTTTAGACCATCTATGAACATTAACCTAGTTATTGGTATTTTAAATGTGAAATCCTTGTCCAGTCACTAACAAGTAGACATAGTACTGGAAGAACTGAATTAGTTTTGACTTTCTTGCTAAAAATGAATCTGGAAGACAAGGGAAGTGGCAATTAGGTGGAAGGATAGTTCATAGGCTCTCTTTAGGCATATAAAAAAAGTTAGCATGCATACAAAAACAATAAGAAACATCGTTTCATGAGATATTTGATCTCTTATATTGTACTCATGATAAACATTTGCAAGAAGATATTAAAATAATTATAGTTAGGGGTGGCTAGGTGGCACAGTGAGTAAGAGCACCAGCCCAGGAGTTGGGAGGGCCCGGGATCGGTTCCGGCCTCAGTTACTTGGCACCCACACAAAAATAACTGGCCGTATAACCTTGAGCAAGTTACTAAACCCCAATTGCTTTAAAAATATAATAATAATTATAGTTTATGTATCAACACATATTGATGAAATAGAAAAATCTATCAACTCACTAAGAGCTCCCTTTAATTAATTTTCATATAATTTTATACTTTGTTATTTTAATGCTAAAGTGGGCATGGAAAAGATAGAAAAAATGTTGGAAAACATGGCTTAAGAGTGAGAAATGAAAGCAGCCAAAGGGTTATAATGCAGAAGTCATATAATACCATATCACAGATATTGAGAAGAGAATCCAGAAATGCTGAACAAGTTGAATGCCAAATAACATTTCAAAAATGGAATTGATTATATTTTAACAGACAGAAAACAAGTTACCTGTGGGGGAGTTATTTCCAAGTCAGCAGTGTGTACAGCCAGACCGTTAATTTGTTAGAGCAAAGGTCAAAATCAGCACCATGTTAGAAGAAAGAAAAAAAAAGAGAGAAGATATAACAGAATTGGGCCAAGTCTAACCTGACTTGGTAAAATAAGCTATTGACATGAAAAATTAATAATAACAATAATAAATTAGAGACAGATGCCAATACTGGCTGTCACTGTTTCCTTAAGAAGTTTAACTGATGTAAATCAGTTACCAAAGCAAGGGCAGCAAGAGCTCCTTCCCATAAGTTCCCTTAACCAGCAAACTTTAAGCAAAGAAACTTACACCTCAGAGCAATGTCTGCTTAAAACCTAAACTCGTTCGTAAAATCACACAGAGAAAGATGATAAAACCATTATAAGCAATACTGTTTCATAAAACATGAAGAAATAGTGAAGAGAAAAGCACATTTACAGAAAGCTTGGCGAGAAGTTGAACTAAAACCAATCATACTGAGAACAATTAGGTATGGAATTTAAAGAGAGAAAATGAATGGGCGAAAAATGGGGAAAAAAACTGTTAAGATTTCTATCATAAACTCTTCTTTAATGGTAGTGGAGTGACCACACTTGGACTATTGATATCACAGTCCCTAATTACATGAATTACTACATGAAGAAGCAAAAATGACACTAGAAACAAAGGCAGAAAGAACAGCTAGACTAGAAATGCATACAAAGGATGTCTACACATGGGGAGGGTGACATGATTTTGAAGTATTGAGAGACTGGTCCTCAAGTTATCTAAAAGGGCAGATATAAAAGGCTTAGGAAAAAAGCTTGGGTTTTATTACCTCATAAAAGGCATCTAAGAAAATGGCAGGAATTCTACCAGTTCTACAGAACTGCAGGAGAAGACTCTACACATTTTAAGAGAATCTTTGAAGATTTGAAAAAGAAGCAGTCTGACTTTCACTGATGACATTTTCTAGACTATATCTTTACAGCTGATTAAGTGGTCACTGAGCACATGTGCCCACATACACACACAGTGTAAATGACCAAGAATTGACCATAAAAAACATAAGGTCATACGTCTTATTGTTTGACTTGGTGCAATAAAACGCCACGTGAAAGGCCCCACTCCAACAGTATAGCTCCCATGCGTATGTCAGACTTATTCAGGCTCCCTTAAAATATATAACAGTGAGATAACTGTTCAAACCTCTGATGATTAATTTCAAATGATGCATAAAACAAGACAACATGATCACCAGAGCATTTGAAATCATTATGGAGAACATCCAGCACAGAGTTCAATTGGAAGAGGGGTTCATCACATGTGGTTAGAGCCTCCAGATGCCCTTGATGCAGATGACATTGTTCCAATTTCATCAAACCCCAGAACATTTGGGAGCCTCGTCAAGGAGAGCCACAGTCACTCAAGTGTTCAGCTTGATCCATATCCATATAGGAAAAACTGAGTAGATGAACATTGCCTGCTGTTCAGGCTATGATATAAAGTTGTGTGGACAATCCATAGAGCTAGCCCATCAATGTATGTGCATTGGACAGACTCTGTGGATGGGTAAGCTGTACCCAGATTTGAACAAGAGGAGGGGAGCAGTCTGGAATGCCTTTGGGAAAATGTGCAGTGCTTATAATGACTCAAATCTTCTTCCTGAAACAAAGGCTTGTCATTGTGACATCATTCTTCCTCTGCTGCTGCTGTGTGGCAGTGAATCATGGAACACCACAGTCTCCAAAAAATTAAAGTTGAAAGTCACCCAAAGGGCAATAGAATGGTGCAGAGTGGGCTTAAGTAGTTTACAACATATTACTAATAAAAAAATTGCACAGGAAAAACAGGTTAACTGATTACAGTAGAGAGAAGTATGACCAGAAAAGGAAGTGGGCTAGCCATATAGCAACAGTGAAGGGTAAATTAGTCAGTTTGATGCAGTGGAAAGAGGGCTGGATTTGAATTTGGAAGAGCTGGGTTCAGATCCCAGCTCTGCACTTAGTACCTTTGTGACCTTGGACAAGTTACTTAAACAGAGCAGGACCTCTCTTACCTCATCTGCAAAATGAAGAGATTGGACTAGATAATTTCTTATGTCCCTTCCAGTTTGAAATCACCCTGTAACGACTAGTTTTCCTGCTCTGTTGGGATCCATGAAATGAGATTCAGAGGAGGACCCCCTTCCCAAGATGTTAGATGGATCCTCCATAGAGAATTTATTGGAGCACATGGACAAGAGATGCCAAATAATGGGCAGACATGGATGGTTACAGCATTGGAGGTTAAGAAGATCTGCCCAAGCTAAATATTGAGGACTGTTCTCTGTGTGGGGGGGGGGGGAGGGAGAGAGAGAGGAAGAGGGTGGGGAGGGAGAGAGAGAGACAGAGAGGGAGAGAGGGAGAGAGACAGAGAGACAGAGACAGAGAGACAGAGAGGAGGAGGGGAGGGAGAGAGAGAGAGACAGAGACAGAGAGAGAGAGAGAGACAGAGAGGGAGAGGGAGAGAGAGAAAGAAAGAGAGAGAAAGAGAGAGAGAGATGGATGGATGGATTGGAACTTCACTTTCTGAGACCCCCTTCCTAAGAAGCAGCTACATCATAATAATTACAGCCAATAATAGCACTTTAATGTTTCTAAAATGCTTTATGCAGTATTTCATTTGATATTTGATTTTATTTGAGTGTAACCTGCTTCTAGGGAGCAGAGACAAGAGCTGAGCTTGCCTGCCAGGGTGCTGATGGCTTGCCCTAGAGAGAGGTTGCATCTCCTTTAGGTTTTAACCCCAGGATCTTTGGCCTCAGGAAAGAGAATAACCTGGTCTTTGGTTCTTTATAAGCAGGAGCAAATAAAGTATTCTTCTGGTTGGAGACAAAATCAGTTCCAGCTTTTCTCTACATCAGGTCAGGAACATCATTTTAGGACTCTTCATGGCCATGTATTTGGATGAAGTGAGGCCCGAGTATGAATCTGGGTGCTTACCCGCTATGTGCAAAGACCTGAGGCTAGAGGACAGGAAGATATGGTCCTGCCCAGATCCAAGATCCCTGAGGAATGGGCTTGGGTAATAATCAGTCGTCAAGCATTTATTAGGCAATTGCTATGTGCCAGATAACTATGCCAAGCAGTGGGGATACAAAGAAAGGGAAAAACATAATCCCTTTCCCTCAAGGAACTTACATTGTAATAGGAGAGACAGCATGCAAACAACCATGTATATACTCAGTACATACAGAATGGATGGAAGGTAGTCTCAAAGAGAAGGCACTCATAGTTAAGGCTGTGAGTAGGAATGGGAGGACCATGAAGGGCCTTCTGTAGAAGGAGGCCAGGAAAACCAGTAGACTAAGAGGAGGAGGTAGAACATTCCAGGTGAAGGAGAAGGCTTGGGGTCAGGAGATGGTACCATGCTTGAGAAGTAAGAAAGCCCATGGGGCTGGATTCTGGAGTATGAGTAAGGGAGTAAAGGGGAAGACTGTTAAGATAAGAAGAGGCAAAGTTTTGAAGAACTTTAAATGGAGGCAGCCAGGTCAGACATGGAGGAAAAAATTAGGACTCTGCGAGACATGTAATCACAGAGAGTTAGAGTTTTAGAATTTGAGTTGGAAGGGATATCAGAGGTCATCTAGGCCAACCAAACCAAACTAACCAAAATTATGAGTCCGGTTTACGGTATTGTTGACCCCGTATCTCCTCTGTTCTTAGTAGCAACTGAGATTAAACATAGGAGTCTTTTAAATAGGATATCTGTGTTAGAGTCCAGGACCTCTGCCTCTCAAGAAGAAAAGTATTCCTCACCACTATAATCTGCTAAAACTGTGTGTGGCAAGTGCAGGGGACTTCCTTCGAGTCCCCCATAGTCACAGGGAAGCATCTGTCCTGGTCCCTCCAGCCTCAGACTCATTTCTTATCTGATAAACTGTCAACAACTGCAGACCAAACCGTGCAACGGTTTCTCTGTCCCCACCCTTGATCCCTCCCCCCCACTCCACTCCATTCTGTGGTTACATTTGCCTGCACTCTGGAGCTAACAGGACACCCTGTTGGAGGAACCTGTTAGCGTTTCTTTTCTCACAGCAACAAAGATTCAGCAGGTAAGGAGTGCACTATTGTCTTCCATTCTGTCAGGGCCTAGTAAAGTCACAAAGGCCTGAGGGCTGTTCTGCACACTGGCTAATGAAACAAAGCATCTGAAAAAGAAGGTTCACAAGTAAAGGCTGAAGGAACAAGGATGATTCAGCCTGGAAACAGAGACTGGCAGGAGGGGATAAGCACAAAGGCTCCCATTTACATCTTTCTGGGCCTCACCTTCTTGTCTGTACAGTGGAGGGGGGAGCTGTGGGGCTGGGGAGTGGGGACAGATGACCTCTAAGGGCCTTTCTAGCTTTAACAGCCTAGGATCTATGTTCTATGGAAGGTGGAGAACAGCAAAAGACGTAAGGAAATGAGTTACATTTCTATTACCATGAGAGGAACTAGATTTTAGGAAGACCCTGAAGGGGATCATAGAACTAATAACTGAAGGGAACTATGGAAGTGAGTGAGACAGAAAAAAGATAAAGGGGCTAGGGTGGAGTAGGAGAGAGTGAGCATTGATTAAGGGCTTGCAACATGCTAAGTACTGCTCTGGATGGTAATTAGAGCAAATGTTTGTATAGAGCCTCCGGGTTTGTCAAGTGCTTCTCACCCATCTTTTCATTTGATCCTCAGTACAGCATTGTGGGGTGGGTACCACAGATATTACTGTTCTTCCTTTCACACAGGAGGAAATCAAGGTTCTCCAAGTTGGTGATTTGTCTGTAGTCTCATAGTTAGTAAGTTATAGAGGGAGAATTCTTTCTGGTATGCCAGGATGTTCCTCATGAATAAGGTGCATTGTTAGCTGGTCTTCATTAACACTGAGGTTCATTCTGCCATTAGACTTTGCCCCCTCTTTAAGTGCTCTAACCTCCCAACAGTTGCCTGGTATCTTCATGCTATCCCCATATTCCCAGACACCTCTAGTGCTCTGCTTCCTTCTCTGCGTCTCATTTCACTGGATCATCAAGAGCCCTTTGCTTGGGATTTCAGTGCCCTCCCTGTGCTTGGAGAAACTGTTTGAGCAGTGAACAGGGGCTGCATTTACTGGCTGGTCTTTCTTCCTCTGCCTCAAAGGGGCCTCCTTAAGACTTGAGAGCAAAACCATAAATGTAAGCATCCCTTTTTAATTACTGCCTTTTTCTCTCTTGATCTGTCACTGAGATGCTTTTTACATATTGAATGTCCTTTTACAGTAGTTGTCAATATAAAGAAAAGTAAATTTTTTTTTTTTTGCTTTTTGGAGGGCAATTGGGGTTAAGTGACTTGCCCAAGGTCACATGGCTAGTTTTTGTGTTAAGTGTCTGAGGCCAGATTTGAACTCAGGTCCTCCTGACTCCAGGGCTGGTGCTCTATTCGCTGTGCCACCTCGCCGCCCGAAAAGTAAATTTTTAAAATTTTATTTATTTTTTAACATTCACCTTTATAAGATTTTGAGTCCTACATTTTTTCCTCCTCCATCCCCTCTCCCCTCCCCAAAACAGCATGCAATCTAATATGGGCTGTACATGAATAATTGTATTAAACATATTTCCACATTAGTCATGTTGTGAAAGGAGAATCAGAACAAAAGGAAAAAACCATGAGAAAGAAAAAAAGTATTTCTTAAGAGATGGAATAATTCTCATTGTCCAGAGTGTGAATTTTGTAGTGCTTAACATCACAAGGAACTGGGTCATAATCCTGACAGACAGAAACTTCCTTTTAATGTCTCATTTCTTTACTGAGAAATGTTTCTGCTCTATTTCCTGTACTATTGAAAGCTTCTTTTGAGCATTTTTCCTAGTTGTATCCTTGAAAAATCATTCTTTTCCCAAAATACTAGCTTTTCACATGATCACTGTGAGCAAAGCCTCATCTCTATGTTAAAAGAGACTTAACTTTCTACATTCTCCATGCTTTTTTAGAACTCACATTTGTTCTCCTTTCTTGAAAGATAAATACTTTTTCTTTCTTAGTGAAAGGTTTTGTTTTTTAAGTCTAAGCCAAGTTAGCAGTAACTCAAAGCCTAGCTTCTTCCCCAGTTCTAATGACAACAATAATAATAATTATAATTATAGCCAGCATTTATATAGCACTTTAAAATTTACAAATACTATCTCATTTGATCTTCAACAACCCTGGGAGGTAGGTGATACTATTAAGGAAATTGAGGCAGACAACCATTAAGTGATTTAGTAGTAAGTACCTGAGGTCAGATTTGAACTCAGGTGTTTCTGACTCCAGGTCCAGCGCTCTCTCCTCTATGTCACCTAGCTCTTCCTAATAAGATACTTTAAAGGACATGTAGTCCAGTTATCGTGGGTGCTCTTTCCACTAATACATCCCTTTTTTTGTCCTGTGCCATTCCTGTGCTGTTTCCCCATATATCATACATAGAGGACCTCTATCTGATGTGCTAGAGTCCTTCCTCTAGTCTGTCCCCTTCAGATAGCAAGAATCTGAATAAAAGAGAGTGGGTGTCTATGTGTGTGAAGGAAATGTTGAGAATCAATATGGTACCACAAGACCTCACCTGGAATGCGGACCATTATAGGGTTAATCTTGAGCCCTAGGCCATACCTAGAAAACTTCATTGAAGTGGGTCTCATACTTGGTTGGCTTTAGACTACTTAGCCAGGGCCACAAACATTAACAGTCCTGATTTCTATCCTCTGTCCACTCTCCCCATTCACTGCTATCAAAGAATAGCTGTGGAACTTGGAGAATTTACCTTCATTACAGATTAAAATGTTCAATGAAGTGTACACTTAAAAAACTCACACGCCCTTTTTTCTTTGACATTACCCAGGAAGCACACATCTAGATGTTGAATACAGGGCTCAACACAAGCAGGGATTGTACAAGGTTGGGTGCTCTTATTTCCTCACGTTTGACAAACATTCATTAATAGGCCACTGTGTGTGAAGCTTTGTGCTCAGCCCTCAGATTATAAAGATAGAGAGCATACAGCCCTTCTCCAGGAGGCAGGTATGGCAAGCAAATATAAAAATCACTCTGATACAAGAGATCAGTGCAACAGAGTAGTCCAGGCAGAGAGTAATGAAAAATTTGAAGAGAGAAAGAGGACTTCCACTTGGAGGGACGAGGATCGGGAAGGGTTTCATAGAGAAGTTAACATTTGAATTGAACCTTGGAGGAAGGGAGGAATGGAGATGGAGATGTGAGAAGAGAGCATTCTAGGCATGGGAAACGGTGTGAGCAAAGACACAGCTAGGAGAAGTGGGGAGAGCTGTATGGACTGGGTAACTGTGAAGGATATCTGAGCAGAGGCCATATGCATTCAGCCCAGATGCCTTCTTAGCCTTCAGGCATTTCCTAGCCTTTCCCCCACACACAGTCTGCATCTGCAGGTGAAACTTCAGCAGACTGACTGGTAGAGTTGAAAGGAAGTATCTAGTTCAGCTTCTTATTTTACAGATGAGGAGACTAAGACTCAAAAAGTGGAAACGACTCCCCCAAAGTCCCATCGCCAGTTTGTGGCGTAGCCAGGATGAGAACCCAAAGATCCTTACTCCTAGAGCCTCAGTGCTCTTTTCACATCTTTCCACATGGAAGTGTTTAATGGCGTGGAGCTCAAAGACAATGCCCAGGTTGTGGGTTGTGTTTATTTTACACTTCAATTCGTGACTGCCCATTAATTGGTTTCTTTTTAAGCCCCAATTAAAGTCCCTCCTTATATAGGAAGCCTTCCCTAATCTCTCTTAATTCCAGTGTCTTCCCTCTATTAATTATTTCCTATTTATCCTGTATATAGATTGCTTTGTATAAATTTGTTTACATATATATGTGTGCACACATATATATGTGTATATGTGTGTACACATATATGTATGTATACATGTATACATACACACACAATGTTGTCTCCTCATTAGATCATAAGCTCCGTTAGGGCAGGGACTGTCTTTTGCCTCATTTTGTATCCCCGGTGCTTAGCATAGTGCCTGGCACTGTGCTAATATAGCATATGTTTACTGAGTGATTGATCAATTAAGTTCAACAGGTGATGATAATTCTAATACATCCTACCACCCTCATATGCTTTATTTTCCCCTTTTGGCCTTTGAACAAGCTATGGTGAAATGGAATACAAGGGCAGAAGCACAGGCTGAAGAGTTATGGTCAGCAGTGAAAGCTCAGAGCTATGTTTCAAGGCCTAGCATCAGGTTCTAGGGAGAGCTCAGTGGCCATGAAAGAAGTGACCAAAAGCTGGAATCCTAAAGACTTCTGACATGGAAGGGACTTCTGGGTACAACCTACACCTGAGCAGGCACCCCTCCTACACTGTCCCCAACCAGAAGTCAATCAGCTTCCATTTGATGTGTACCCAAAAGCTCCCAAGGCAGCCCCCTGCACTTCGGGACAGCGTTAAGCATTAGGAAATTTTTCCTTGAGCCAAAAAATATCCTGTCTGCAACTTCTGCTTATTGCTTCTAGTTCAGTCTTCTGGAGTCAAGTGGAGCAAATCTTATCCCTCTTACCTATGATCACCTTTCATGTATTTGAAGACAGCTCTCATGCCCTCCCCTAAACCTTCTCTTCCCCAGGCTGACTATCCCCAGTTCCTTCAACTGATCTTCATATGGCATAGTATTCAATACCCTTATTATTTTGGCCAACATTCTTTCTACATGCTCTTACTTATTAGCATCCTTCTTTAAAGGTGATACTCAGAATTGAACACATCACTGCAAATATGGTCTGACCGAGGCAAAAAACAGAACTCTCACCTCCCTTCTTCTGGACACAACACCTCTAGGAATGCAGTTTAAGTCAGGTTTATATCTTACCCTATCATATGTTTTGTCCCATACAGGATAACCCTCGATTAACAGAAGAGTTTGTGGCTCACCTGGAGACAGAACTGGAACAGTCTCGAATGCGTGAGACAGAGACCCTGAGTGCCCTTCGAGAAATGCAGGACAAAGTCCTGGACATGGAGAAGGTGGGGCCCATGAGGAAGAGGGGTGCCTTGTAACTAGCAAACAAAAGGGTCTGTTTGGATAGGATCAAAGACTATGCTGGTGGTTTGGGTTTTTTTTTTTTTCCAGCCTACCCAGCTTCCTCACCTCAGCCTATCAGTTGTTTTTCTTAGATAAGATGGGATGGGATAAGATAGAAGTTCCCCTCCCCAAATAGCTAAGCTTCTGTGGCTTCAGAGTGAATCTCTGGATTTTCCTATATTATACCCCCTCCCAACCACCACTGCCTTGTTTGCCTAACTGGCTTTCCTCTCCCCTGCGGTAGGTCCCTCCTCTGCAAACCTTGGTGAAGGTGTTATCTGTGGTACCTTCAAAGACATGAGCCCAGAACTCTGCTACCACTATCTCCACATACTGTTCCCCCACCATTTCCTTCCTCCCTCTAAGTGCCAGGAGAGAGGCCAGCAGAGAGCACTGAGAACACTGCCCCAGCAATGAGGGGGAATAGAGGAAAGAACTGACTTAGAGTCAGGGTACAAAGACAGAAGGATGGGGTAGCCGGGTCCTCTTCTCAGACTTGAGGCAGGAAGTTGGTTCAGAGCAAAGAAAACAGATGTCTGGATCCCCTTCCTATGTCTTAAATAGGGTATATTGGCTTTGGGTGGAAGGCTGATGCCCAGGTCCTATTTCTGGCTCAGAGGTGGGTAGTCAGGGCTCTGGACAGAAAGGCCAGATCCCTGGATCTTATTTTCAGTCCTGAAGGGGGAGAATTAGGGTACATGACCAAGAAACCAGATATCTGGTTTTACCTTCAGGCCTGGAAACGAAAGGAAATGTGGGGGTTATAGAGCCATACCAACCCAGAGAAACAGTATACAAGGCATTGGAACTGTCTCACAAAGTTATCTGAAAATTTGCAAGCACTTGTCAGTCAGTCAGGAAGCATTTTTTAAGTACCTACTATGTACCAAGCTCTATGTTAAACACTAGGGATACAAAGAAAAGCAAAAGACAGTCCCTGATCTTAAGGAATTCTCAGTCTAATGGGGGAGATGACATACCAACACCTGTGTACAAATAAGATATATACAGGATAAATCAGGGTGGTCTCAGAGGGAGGCCACTAAGATTAAAGAGGATTAGGAAGGGCTTCTTACAGGAGTTACTTTTGCAAAGACAGGAAGAAAGCTACATATCTATCCATCCATCCCCATCCCTGCTACTTACAGAATCAAAGAATTTTGCTGCTGAATATTCCATAACTAACCTTGTAGATCAATTGGTTCAGTTCCCTATTTTATAGAGATAAATACTGAGGAACAGAAAAGTTAAGTATCTCCTACTCAGGCCTCCTCTCTCTATACAAAAAGAGAGTTTTTAAAAGTGTTGTTTCTACATTACCACTGGGAAGACCTCTCAGTTATGGTTGGCATGGCTGGGAGAGGGACAGGTAGCATAATTTTTCCTTCCCTTCTACTCCCAAACCCCAACTACCTGTATATGTACATACACAGAGACTTGTAGACAGAGTAACTACACTCATATGTACACACCCACACAACATATAAATTATCACGTAATTTATATTCCATTATTATATGATAATGATCACATATCACTATAAAGCAATGAGGCCAGTGCTTATAAGTCCTGTCTCAAATTAGTCTCAGGACTCTATGGTCACACACTCTCCATATGTCCACAGCATGGAGAGAGGAGAGACAGAACTTGGGTCTCCCTGGGGACCTTCTGATTGTTAACTGGGCATCTGATGAGAGGTGTTCAGAGAGATACTGGTCTCCAGCTAAGGAAAGGGCCATTTTCAGAAGCAGAGCCAGCATGGAAATTGCATTGTGATGTAGCAGATCAAGTAATGGGCTGGTAATTAAACCTGGGTTCAAATAACAATTCTGACACTGACTGACTGTGCAGGTCACCTTGGTTTCTTCACCTGAAAAATGAAGGTAATAATACCTTGAAGACCTTCATCACAGGGTTGTAGTGAGGCTCCATGACATAATGTGTCTAAAGTACATTGAATACCTTAAAATGCTATGTAAATGTCACTTTGATCATTATAATTTTGAGAATGGTTATAAGCCAGGTTTGGCCCTGAGCCTCGTTTTCCTTCCGTGTCCTTCCTTTGTGGGCAGTGCTCAGTAGATTTGGCACGTCTTTCATTTCAGGCCTTCTATTCAGATAGAAAAGAATTTTGGGCTGAACACACCCCCTGAGAGTGTTTTGTTTGCCTCCAGTGACACGAGAGAATATGGGAGCCACTATTTGGAACATGCCAGCCTTTCAAGAAGGCTAAGGGTACTGCGGGCCCCAGAGGTTGGTCCTGCCTCCTCTGCCCAATTTGAGTAGTATATTCAAAGCTAGAGCCAACTTCTAAGGGCTACTCATTAGAGTGGAGATGTAGGATGTGTTTGCCTTATTTCCTGTCCTAACACAGACACCAGAGAAGCAAGCGGTCAGAATTCATGGCTCCCACCCCAGCTAATTTCATATTGACTCCATTCTTCAAAATGGAGACTGCTCATGAGCAGGGATCAATTCATCTTTAGACAACCTCAACATCAAACCAATGCCTGCCTCCTTAGGCCATCGCTTTGGTCCCCAAACCTCTCAGAGGCTGAAGAGGCCCTGTAAGAGGTACCCTGTTCATTTGGAGGGAAAAACTTAGAACAAACCCTATCTCTCATCTATCTACTCCTCGCCCTCATCAAAATCCAGGGCCCTTCTCTTAGGGCTCTAAAAATAGTGCATTTGGAGTCCACCCCACAGCCATACGTGCAGTGATCTGATATCACTCTCCTCAGTTTCAGTTAGAGTGGTTGGTGCTGTCTTCAGACCTTGGCCTTTCCTAGCATGAGAGATACTAAGGGACCGAAGTTTGTGAGAGGGTATTTAGGAGTCAATAAAAAATAATTTGTATTAATGTCTTAGTGTTCCCTGCACACAGAGATGGCTTCTGACCAAAAAGGCCAACCGTTCCCCATCTTTCCTAAGATCTGGACAAGGAGAAAGGGATCTGGTCTGTAATTTGAAGAGTGGGAGATTTAACTTGAACATGAGGAAGAATCCTATCCCTGAGAAGATACTCTTGGTGTCTAGTGCAGTAAAAAGAGATTTGGTCCCAAAGTGAGATCTTTCAAAGTCCAGCTCCAACACTTGCTTACTTGTAACCTGGGGCATGTCACAGCTTCACTGAACCAGTTTCCTTCCACCATTGAAATGCTTCATTGGGCTATTGTGGGGAAAGCACTTTGTCAAGTCAAGGGGCATTTATTTAGCACCTCCTAAGAACTGAGGATACAAGGGCTGCCCTCAAAGAGCTCAGTCTAATGGGGGAAACAGACAGGATAAATTCGGAGGTCATCCAAAGAGGGACATACTAGCATTAAAGGATATTGGGAAAGTTCCTTGGAGAAGGTAGGGTTTTAGCTAAGACTTCAGGGAAGTCAGTAGGCAGAGATGAGGAGAGAGAATTCTAGGCATGGGGGACAACTAGAGAAAATGTCCACAGGAGAAAGATGGAGTGTCTTTTTTGAAGAACAAAAGTGAAGCCAGTGTCACTGGATTGTAGCTTACATGGAGGGGAGTAGGGTATAAGAAGACCGGAAAGATATGAAGGGTTTAAATTATGAAGGCTTATAAAGGCAAACAGGGTTTTATATTTCAACCTGGAGGTAATGTACGGAGCCACTGGAGTTGATTGAATAGGGGGATGACATGGCTAGATCTGTACCCTATAAACATTAAAGTGCTACATGAATAGTATTGGTTGTTGCTTCCAGAGTGGTTGCTTCCACCTAATTGTGGAACCTGCTTTTCAGGGTCGCTAGGAAGAGTTTCATTGGCCCAGATGGTGTAGGGACCCTTGTACCTGGAGACAGATGGATGGACAATATGACTTCTCTAGAGGCTAGATGAGTTTATGATCTCTGCATCTTCTAAATATCTGGGAAGGGCTAAGGGGAAGGGTCAGGTGTCAGACCCAGAGGTGCTAGCAGTGTGACAAGCCCACATACTAGTACCTTTCCAGAAAGGTACCCAGTCTCCTCTTTCTAACCCCCTCTTTACTACATCATTCATCTCTCCCTCACTGCCTCCTTCTCTCCTTCCTTCTATGTGCCTGACTTCATTTCTCAGTCTTTCATCACAGTAACTTAGACTGAAGTTTGGGAACCTGGGATATGGAAGCTTTGAGTCCCAAAGGACTCTCCTTCTAGTCCTGAGGAGTAGGATTGACCTAGGAAGGGCTCCATTCACCATTCTAGCTATAAGAAGAATGGCAGTTGCCGCAGCTGGGGTTAGAGAGGGTATGGTCCTGGCAGTGAAGAAGATGGGGTCCAAATCTCTTTGAGGGGCAAAGGCAGCAACCAAAGCAGTCTGGACCAAGGAACAACTAGACCCTAGTGGATAAGATCACCCACTGCTCTCTTCAAGTACCACCAAGGCCTGGGACCCCCACTTGAGGCTTGGGGGGAGGCAAAGTCTGACTCCCTGCACTGACTCTCTTCCCTCTTCTACTCTTCCTAGAGGAACAACTCACTTCCTGATGAGAACAATGTGGCCCGGCTGCAGGAGGAGCTCAAAGGCCTAAAACTTCGAGAGAGTGAGGCCGTGGCCTCCCTTCGGGAGCTAAAGCTGCAGGTTCAGGAGCTCACAGACAGCTGGCAGGTGCGAGTGGCAGGAGCTGCAGGCCTCCCTGGATGGCTTTCTCTGGCACTCACTGATGTCCTGCACAGTCCTGGACTGGCAGGCAGAAACCCTGGGTTTGAGTGCTCTCTCTGCCACTTCCTTGTCGTGTGGGCAAAACCATTTCCTCTCTTGAGCTTTGGTTTCTTGAGGCTCACAAGGTTTTCGTGCTCTATTAGAGTCTCCTCCTAGTGTTTCTGTGGAGGATGGAGGTGGCCCTGGCTTCTAGAAGGCTGTGCCAGCCAACCAGGCCCTTGCTGGCCCTACCAAGGTAGAGAAAAGGTTGGAGTGGGAATCTGGCTGCAGATTGCGTTTCTATTGAATCACAGAATCTCAGTGGCCATCTTGCCAATCCTCACATGAACAGGAATCTCTTGTGCACTAAGCAATCAGCCATTTTCCAGCCCAGGGCTTCCTGGGATGGGGAGCCCATTCCCCCTCACAGGATGCCAGCTTCTTGAGAACAGGGACCTCCAGCACCTCAGAGAGCGCCTTGCCCATAGCAGGCGTTTACTAAGTATTTGTTAGATGGAAAAATAAAATGGAGTTACATGACAAGCAGCCTTTTCCACTTGTAGGCAGCCCTAATTGTTAAAAAAAAAATTCCCCCTTATCAAGCCTGAATTTACTTCTCTGCAACTTCCTTCCATTGCTTCCCTAGTCGAGAAGAATAAATCTAATCCCGCTTCCCTCATGACATCCCCTTAGATACCTGAAAATCATTATTGTGTCTCCTATATGTCTTCTATTTCCCCAGTAAGCATCCCAGTTCCTTCGGCTGATCCAAATATAGCATTGTCCCCAATCCAGTCACCCTTTTGGTCACCCTTCTCTGGATGCATTTCAGCTTTTCAGTGTCTTTCCTAAAATATGGTTCCCAGAGCTGACCACAGTTCTCCAGACAGGGTCTGACCAGGGCAGAGGACAGTGGGGCAGTGACCTCCCTCCTTTGGGACATGATGCTTCTCTTTTCATGGCTGTTTGGACTTCTGTGTCCTGTTGTTGACTTGTGCTGACTTGTGGGTTCACTAAATTCCACCAGGTCTTCTCCAAGGAACTGCTGCCTAACTGACCCTCTCATCCCATTACTTACCCTTGTACAGGAGACTGGTGTGGAATTGAGCCTGGCCAGTGTCCAGGAAGCTCCCGGGCAAGGAAGGCCCCACTGGGATTTCACCTCCTAAAGCTGGGTAGCAAGAAGTGCACTGGGGAGCAAGCACCCTCCCTGATGAAATCACAGATATTCTTGAAAATGGGAGTGATAAAGATAACTCACATTTATGTAGTTCTTTAAAGTGTGCCAAGTGCTTTGTACTGACTCCCTCACAGGGCTCTTGTGAAAAGCAGTGAGATAATGTAAATGCCTTGTAATTCAGCTGTATAGAAATGATGGCTCTTATTGGTGAGGACCTCCTGCAGGGGGGACCTTCAGGTTCAGCCCTGTTTAGCCAGTAACCTGAAGCACCCTGGGCAAAGCCAGGAAGAAGCCACCTGCGATGCATCCTCTCCTCTGTGTTTTCATCTTCCTGGAACTATAGTCCTGGGTCTCATTTGAAAGATGCTCATTAAGTTATTTCACACTCTAAGAGTTGTTTTGAGATTCCAGGAGGCTGATCTTACTGAGTAAGGTCTCTTCTGGCTCTAAAACCTGATGTCCCTGCCTCCCTCCTGAACAGGCCCACCTCTCCCGGGGAGGGAGATGGAAGGAGTCTCCCAGGAAGCTGGCCCTTAGTGACCTGCAGGATGAACTGATGACTGTCCGGCTTCGAGAGGCCCATGCTTTGGCTGAAGGGAGGGAGTTGCGGCAGCGAGTGGTGGAGCTGGAAACACAGGTCAGAGAATGTGCCTGGCATGGGGAGTGACATGGTCTTCTCTGGCCTCCGCCCTCCCCTTGCCCTACTCTCAAACCTAGGCCATTTCCCTACCCCCAAATGGACCTCATGAACACCACTGGGCCTTGCTGTCTCCATTCATTGTTGGTTTATGCCTTGCCGGTTACAGGCCTGGTGTTACCCACCTAATTTTGTTAGACTGTAGCTTCGAGCTCTAGATTCCTCCTACACTGCCTGGAGCCACTTGGTCACTTGCTGATGACTTCTCCTCCTAGGACCAGATCCACCGAAACTTGTTGAACCGCGTAGAGGCAGAGAGTGCAGGCCTGCAGGAGAAACTCCATTACCTGGTGGCTCAGAACAAAGGCCTGCAGACCCAACTGAGTGAGAGTAAACGCAAGCATGCTGAGGCTGAGTGTAAGGTGGGCCCCCTTCCCTGCATGCTCTGCGGCCTTGCCCAGCTTTGCCCGGGCTCCCACCTGTCCCCTCTCTTCCCCTTCCTTCATCCCTTCCTCCCCTGAGTCAGCTCCTGTGCTTCCTGCTGCTTTTGCCCCTCCAGAGCAAGGAGGAGGTGATGGCAGTAAGGCTCCGGGAAGCAGACAGCATGGCAGCTGTGGCAGAGATGAGGCAGCGCATCGCGGAGCTGGAGATTCAGGTCAGAGGGTGTGACCAGAGAGGAAGGGCTGGTGTGGGGAAGCCCTCAGCTCCTCTTTCCTCCCCTCTCCATTCAGGGATGGGCACATGTTTGCCTTACAGAGAGAAGAGGGTATGATCCAGGGGCAGCTCAACCACTCGGACTCCTCCCAGTATATCCGTGAACTCAAGGATCAGATCGATGAACTCAAGGCCGAGGTGAGTCCGAGACCTGCCCCAGGCTTTGATTTCTCAAGTTGATCGTCTGCCTTCTGGCATTTCAAGAAGGGAAACCAGCCATTCCCTCTCTGGGCATGCTGGGAGACTTCCCCCTTTATGCTAGGACAAAGCAGTGTGCCCAGGAAAGACATTCCCAGAGTCCTGGACTTCCTGGCCAATTTCCCAGATGCTGTGCTAAGAAAGGAGAACAGTTAGACAAGTGCTCTTGCTACCCCAGGGCAGCAAATCACAGGATCCTGGACCCAGAGAACAGGGCTTCCGTCACTGGAACCTCTTACCAGTTGATGCATCTTGTGGCAAAGTGAATGGCAGGAATCTGGCCTAATAAGCAGGAGATTGGAGTTGTGTTTCTGCCTCTGCCACTGCCTCAGGGGGTGAGCATGGGCACAGAAGCCCCTTCCTCTTTCCTTACCTTACCTAGTCTGTAAAATGGAGTAAAAATCCCTGCTGCCCAGAAGTAGTGTCAGGGTCAATGAGGTGATGGAGGTCAGAGCCCTTGGGAAAGTTTAAAATTGTGAGTTCATCTTCCGTTATGATCAGGTATTGCTGTTGGTTCAGGAGTGTCCCATTATCTTTAGAGCCAACTCAGGATTGTGCCCACAGTTGCAGGGGGAGACAGGGAAGGCAACGTCTTGCAGATGTTCTCTCTCTAGGTCCCCATTCCATGAGCTGGCTGCCTGCAGAGCCCCCTGGTCATGGCCAGAAGCAGTGCCTAGAAATGGCTAAGAGAGGGGCCCAGGCCATCAGGGAGGCAAGAAAAAAAAAACACCAGGAGGCTGGGCTCCCTCGCTATGTTTGGTTTCTCAGGCCCATTTGTGGGCCCCACTTCAGGACAGGAGCTCCCTGCCCCATAACTCTTGTCTTGATCCGAGCAGAGTCTCTCACCCTGGGCAGGCTGGCAGCTGGACCGAGGCGACGCACTGCATGCTGGGACTTGTAGGCTCCCACAGGCCACCCCTCCGTATCAGAGCCCAGGGTAACTCCCCCTCCCACAGAGCCTTCCCCTCAGGCTCTGGTGTCTGGGTGAATCAGGGCTGGGCTAAGGTGGAAGACCTTTTCCTCAGAACCTCACCAGCCCTCTGCCTGATCCTCATTACTCCTGCCCCAGTCTGGCCCCTTGTCTTTCCCTCAAATCCAGTAACAGCTGTCTTGCTGGTGGGGCCACAATGGTCTGCTATCTCCTCCTGCTCTGTGTTCTCCACCAAAGAGCCATCTCTCCTCTCTTTGTGGCCCCCTGCCATCCAGTGGGTCTTGTTCCCTCTCCCTCTTTTTCTGTTTCCCTTCCTGATGCCTCAGTCATCTCCTTTGTTTCCTCCATCTCCATCCCACTGAGTCCTCTCTAGCATTCCCTTTATCTCCCATCTCATCCTGACCACAACTTATCTTCCCACCTTCCCCTCTAATATGGGTTTGGATCCCTCAGGTCCACTTCCTTCCCAACCTTATCTCCCCTCCCCCCATCTCCCAGGTTCGGCTACTGAAAGGCCCACCCCCGTTTGAGGACCCCCTGGCATTCGACAGCCTCCATTTGGTACGTCATTTGGATGAGGACTCGCTACCCTCCTCTGATGAGGAGCTCCTGGGTGTAGGTGTAGGGGTGGGGGCAGCCCTACAGGATGCCCTATATCCTCTATCCCCCCGAGATGCCCGGTTCTTCCGACGACTGGACCGCCCGGCCAAGGACAGTGAGGGCAGCACGGACAGTGAAGCTGATGAGCTGGCCCCTTCCTATGGTCAGAGCCTGGGTAACTGAGGAATGACTGCCTCCCTAGCCCGCCCCACCTGGGGCCCAGACCTCTCATGTTCAGGGGGGTAGGAGGGCAGGCTCTCCCCAACCTCCGTTCAGCGTTCTTCCTGGAGGGGATGTCCCCTCCCCACAGAGATGAGGGGGAGTGGGGCACATCTTGGTGTGCCTAGCCCCTCCACAGAGTGCACCAGAACATCTACCTTGAGTGTTGTCTACACTGCCCTTTCCCAAGGGCACTTGTGATTCACTGTATTTAAACTCAACTCCATTCTGTGGCTCCCTTCCCATCTCCCACCACCCTCCTTCCTTTCAGGGCTTCTCTAGGGCAGGGACTGGGAGACAGGAGGATGCTGTGACTCTAGGAGTCCCAGGCTCCTCTCCCCCCGGAGCACTTCTGTGGTCTCTAAGTTTCTGATTGTTCCCAGTGTTATTTATTTATCCACAAGTGGGTTTTGTTCTCCTCCCCCGCATCCCTGACTACCCAGGACCAGAAAGCACTGCCGTTCCCTCCCAAGAGAGCAGCACAGGCACTGGGGCAAAGAGGGGCATAGAGGACCAATGATCAGAACTGGCCTTCTCTGTGGCAACTGCTCTCTTCTCTGCCTCCATTCCCAGGATGAGGCTGTCTGTCTTCTTCAGGGACTTGAGAGCTAAGGACACTTAGATCTTCCTGCCCCTTGGAGGTGCTTCAGATTAACCAAGTACCTGCCTGCCAGTTCTGCACCTCCACATTTAGGGATTGGTGGGGGAGTTGGGGGGAGGGTGGGATTCAGCCATTAGCAGATCTGACAAGGGAATCAAGATCCCAGAGCAAAAGATTCCCTCCTGAGAAAAAAAGAGGCCAGGTCTTGGCAGATGGATCATGACCACAGGTAGCCTAGTGTCAAAGCAAGACTAGGATTCTCTTTCCTGTGATGTAAAGAGCACCAGCTGCCCCTGAGCTATGGCCTCCTCCTTTGGTCAGGCTGACAAAAGAGGCTGGCTTACACCCTTGAAGATGCAGGATGTACAAGGCACCCAACTTCATCTGTTTGCTGAGCCTTTTGTGCTATCTTCCAATCTAGAGCTCCTTGGCCCTGGCAGTCCATGTTCTCAGTGACTAGCTCCTTCCTTCCTAGGCCATCCCCTTGCAGCCCCTGTGGTGGAGGGACTGGCCTCGGAGCAGGAGAGATGGTTGGGGCAGTCCCTGTATCAGTTTGGGCATTGTGCCTTCCGTTAGCAGCTGCCTCTTCCTCCCCATGCCAATTCCATTTTCTCACCATATTGTTAGTCCTCCACCACTCCTTGCCATCAGCCAAGCCAGTACCTGGGTCAGTGCCCCTGGAGGAACAGGCCCTTTTTCTGCTAAAACCAAAGTCATCCCAGTCTGGGGAGCAAATATCTAAGAGAATGTCTAGAAGCATCTGCTAATCCTGTGCAGCTTATCTACCTGCCACCCATCCCAACCAGGGTTAAGTAAATTCCTGTGCCCAGAGGTCTGCGGAGGGTTTCTTTGGGCCACAGGTGGAAAGAAGGAATCCTCATTTGACTCCCAAGCTAAGAGAGAAACTGCTTTAGCCACTCCTAGAGGTAGTGAAGAGCGGCCTCTGACCATCATAGTCCCAGACCATGGAGCTCCCTCACCACACACAGCCTGCTCATTCCACCGTGGAGCAGTCTTCTTCCCGTACACTCAGCACTTTGCTTTCCAAGATTTTCCCGGTGTCTCTTTACTTTGCCAATATTAAAGGTGCTGCCAGGCTTCCTTTCAGCCAGATGGTGACCACGGAGGGAAGGGAGTGACCATAGTCCCTAGGGGGAAGGGAGATGGTCACTTGAATGTCTTATCCCATTTGCCTCTCCCTGTAGTACAATATCAGTATTCAGCACCCATTTGTGACCCTCTAGACCTTCCACTTTCACTCCAAGTGGGTCCACCCAGCAGAAGCCACCTAGGAGGGGAAAGAATTTGGGCAAAGAGGAGTAGAAGTGTTTCCCTGGTAGGCCCTGACCTAGGAACCTGCTTGTAGAATTTGTGCCTGTGGCCATGGAAGGAAGAAGTGCCATATTCCCTGGAGAATAAGACTTCTGGTCTTCCATTTCATCCCTGAATCCTCCCCCTCGGGCTCTGTTTGCTGAGTTTGAGAATTTAGGTGCCAAAATCCATGAAGTGTCTACTTAAGCTGCTCTGGGGGCATGCTCCCCACAAACAAACACACTATGCCCTAAGTGTTATTCTCTGTCCTTGCAGGAGGATCTGCCCTTTCTTTCATTCCTCACACCTGTACTCTTGTGCTCCCCCAATCACTGAGGGCTCATGGCTCCAGGGCAGCCCACCACATTGGTGCTCCCAAAGCTATCTCCTGACCCCTGCCACCATTGCCCCTGCCCCTTAGCTGATATCAGAAGCAAATAGTCTGATCTTTACTTAATAGGAAAGCCCCTGTGGGGCGGGTTTCCCAGTCTCTTTACTCCATCCTTTTTCTCTCACACACATACACATCACCTCCTACTGGCTCTGTCCTCAGTGCTGAGACCAGAAGTAGTTGAGGGTGGCTGGTACTCTGCAGGTGTCTGGCCTGCTCTGCAATGCCCTGTCAGGTGTAAGTGTATGGCCTCCACCTCCCCACTCTGCCCACCACCATCCTCACACTGCCTGTACAAACCCATGTGTCTTCACACAAGGTTGGAAAGACAAATAATAAAGCATATTTACACGGTCTTAGAATTGGTGGGTAGGATGCTGGGGGCGGGGGAGTGGTAGAGTTTGCTGGGAGAGACCTTAACCTAAGCAAAGTGAAATGAGAGCTGAGCTTCATGGCTTAGACGGAAGCAACTTTGGGCTTTTTCCCTTCCTCAGACTTCCATCTGCTTTCATCAGCAGACAGCATGAAGGGAGCAACAGAGACTGAGGACTGCTTTCATTCCCCTGAAGTACTAAGGAAAAAAATTCTCTTTCAGCACAGAGTATGGCTATGGAGGGAGGGATTTTTGAATGCCAGCAGGGAAAAGAAAAAGGACAGACCCTGAGGACTTAAATACAATGGGGGGCAGAAGGATGGCACACAAACTATGAACAGCTTTTTCTCACCTCATTCCAAGCCCTTGGCTTCCCAGGGCTTACTTGATTGCTATGGAGTTTTCAATGTAGCTTTAAGTCCTGACTTAAAAGTCCTGGGAAGGGATGAGACTGGCCAGAATGAACAAATGGTTTGGTGAGGTGAGATCCCTTAGAGGCTGAGGTTGAAGTCAGTGGTGACTGAGGCTGTGGGAGGGTATGTGTGTGATAGGGAGACGGGGTTTGTGAATGACGTGTTTGTCTATATCTTGTGTGGGTGGGGGAAGGAGTGTGCTTATGTGTGAGTAGGTGTCATTAAAGTCATCAAACACGATTATGAGGGGAACACAGGAGAATAAGGTTTCACTCCTGTCCTTAAGTAGCTTCTGGACAATTTAACTGAGTGGAGAAAACACATGGAAAAACAAGAACCAGAGGAAGTTTGTGGGAGTTGAGACCACCAAGGGTGGAATGGACGGGACAGATTCCAGGAGGAGGTAAGACTTAAACTGGACTCTGAAAGATAGGTAGAATTTTAGTTAATTGGAAAGGTGAGAAGGAAATTGCAAAACCAAAGCCAGGAGGTAAGAATGTGTGTTATCTTTGGTGATGGGGTGGAAGTGGAGTGATAAATGTGACCAGTCATTGCGAGCAAATTCAAGACATTATATAGAACTTCATGCTGGTCCTCTAAGGATGGAGAGTGAGATGAACAGAGCTATACTTTAGGAAGATGAAACTAGCAAATGAAAAACAAGGGAGAGACTAGAGGGAGACTGCTTTAGAAAACTGATGCAATAGCCCAGGTCAGAGAGAAGGGGATAAGAACATGCCTCTATTTTATATCAGAATGAACCAGCTCCTCAGATGAAACAGGAAAGGTAAACATCCCTAATAAATCTGATGTCCTGGACAGGAAACAAGGGTTTAGGGGTATGGGCAATTCACTTCCTGCTAAGTGGAAGGTTTGGACTTTGGAAAAGAAATGACAATATCCATGTAAAACTTTAAAATGTACAAAATATTACATATGTGTGTTTTACACACATACACATATTATCATTTGAATCTTTCAGCCTTGAGAAATAAGTACTTTGAGGGTTTTTCCCATTTTGCAGATAGGCAACGGGCTCAGGTGAAAAAGCTTGTCACTGTTATATAGGTAATAAATGTCAGGAATCAGACTTAAAATCCAGGTCTTTCCAAGTTCAGCACTTGAGTAGTTTTCTGGATCAGGGATTATACTTCAATGAATCTGTGATCCCATCCGTGTAAATGCTTTCTCCATTGATTGAGATCCCAGCCCTCCACACTGTCTTTTCTTGTCTGATTCTTATCCATGCCTTTCTGTCAGCCCTCCACAAAAGGGAAGCTCTTCCAACATTTAAAGAGAAGAAAGATAGGCTTGTGGTCAAGACATCACAGGCCTGAGAAAAGCATCTATGATGAGGGACACAGTAGCCTGCTCAACAAAGCTTTAAAGCAGGAATGTGGCAGGAAGAAACTGCCTGCATATAAACCATGAAAAAGATAGGATGTGGAGGCCATGATCCTAAGCTTTAGACCTGGAAACAATACTAGAGGCCATCTCAGTCAATGCCCTCATTTAATTGATGAAAAAATTGGGACCCTAAGAGGGAAGTGATTTGCTCAAAGTCACACTGAAGCAGAAAAGGGAGTTGAACCTAGGTTCTGTAGGCTCTAAATCCAGAGGGTTTCCCTGCCCACCCACCATGCCACAAAGAATAGTGCTTTCAATAAGGAGAAAAGATCAAGAAGGAGGTCTGTGTCTTCAGTTATCTTAAGACCTATGGCACAGTCTGAGCGAGAGACAGTGACTAAGGTTTTAATACAAACAGATACAACCTCATAGGTGTCACTGAGACTTGGGAAGATTGTCCATCCATGGGTGATCATATCTTGTCCAAAAAGAAATATAAGGGAGGGGCAGTTTGTACAAATCTTAATCTACAATGAAAATTAATTGGTAGGTGAAATGGGACTAGAGAAACCACAAGGGAGAATAACCATGGCATCCTACAGTTTGTGATAGCTGAGGACAGGAACAAACACTGGAGATGTTATGCTTTGTCTCAGAGGGCAGAACTAAAGTAGAAGCTGCAAAGAGGCCAATTCACACTGGAGGTTATGAACTTCCCAGAGATATCTAAGAGGAATGGACTGCCCCTTGTTAGAGGTCTTCAAGTAAAGACTGGATAATCAATAGTTATAGAATGGATTTATGCTCATGTACAGGTTGGACTGAATGGCCTCTGAAATCTCTCCCAGCTCTGAGATTCTGGTATTCTAATAGAATAATAATAATAATAATAGAATCCAGAGAAAAGGAAGGTCTGATCCTGTGGTCTAGAAGAGTGAGAACACCCTTTGGGTTGGAATGGTCAGACTTTGTGGAGGTGAGAGTGGAGCTAGACTTTGATAGCTAGGTAAGATTAGGCTAGCTATGAGGTATGGTTGGTAAGGGAGCAAAGCATGTGGGTGTGGATACAATGGAGAGGATCTGTATGTTGAGCTTTCTGTTCTACTTTCTCTTTGTGGGGGCTTAAGGTAAGTATCCCCTGTGGCCCAAGAATAGAGGGTAGACGGGGAGAGTATGTTAGAGGGAGGGCTGCCTTGGCACTCCTGCTCAGGTCTGAGGACAGGGACACCTGGATCCATATTACTTCTGGGAAGGAAATCTCTGTAGAGATTAGATAAGAGCTCAATTAGTGTGTGTTCACATGCCTAATAGGTGGGGGAGTGGTGTGTGTGTTTGAGGAGTATGGGGGGAGCAGTGGGAAGGTAGAGCAGGCCCCAGAGTGCCTTTTAGAACCCCAGAGTGAGCTGGTGCCAGGATGTTGGGGGAATGGGAAGAAGATGGAGTGGCCCTAAGCATCCTTTGGCTCAGCTCTCTTCAGTTCCTATCCTCCAAGGCATACCTGAATGTCTGATAGCTACAGAAGAATCCAGACTAATCTAGCCTCTTCAAAGTGAGAGGAGTCAGGGGGGTTGAGGGGCTAGACACCTGAGTCTTCACACTGGGGGAAAAGATGTATGGATCCTAGTCTGTTTTCTTCTACCTCCCACCTCTGGTGGGTAGCCCCCCGAGATGCCTCGATCCTTCCTAGTAAGAAGCAAGAGATCTTCTGGAAGAAAAAAATTGATTGGTAAGTATCTGTCCTTTCTGAAGATCCGAAATCCCAGAATCCTGCAGGGCTCCCATGGAAGAGTTGGGTACTAGGCTGCCCAAGTCCTGGAGGGAGAGAAGGGCTGAGGAGCAGAGAATCAGGACAAATTCAAATAGGAATTTAAGAGCCTTAGATAGGGATGGGGGTGGGGGATTGAGTTAGGAACCAGGATACCTTAGCTAGGGGGTGGAGGGGAGCAGCAGAGTCAGGAACTAGAATGTCAGGTATTTCCCACAATACTTAAGGAGTAATGGGTTCTTCTTGTATAGGCTTTACTCCAGGGGATCCACCCGTGGGGAGCCTTGGAGGCACATGCCTTGAGAGGCCTCTATCCCCAGACCCTGAAGCCGGCTCCTCCCTGAGGTCCCCTGCCCTAGCTGAGGGTGACCTCATTGGTAAGAGCTCCCCTGGGCCTAAGGAGGTGGAACTGGACAACTGTGGGCTAAGGTTCCTGTATTGCGAGAGGTTGCTGGATAGTTGGGTCAGGACTTTCATACTGACTGGATTCATTTGACCTAACCCCAGGGCTCCAGGGTCTGGCCAGCCACTCCTGGGATGGTCACTGTCCCCAGCCCCAGCTCCAGCCTCAGCCTGGGACAGGAGTTGCTCCCCCAAGTCTGCAGCCACAGCTAGTGCTGCTACCACACACAGCACAGCCCCCTCACCAGTTCAAGGTAACCCAGGAGGAGTGGGGGGCGGGAGGGACGTAACCTACTCCTGCGGCTGTCCTGGTCCCTCTTTCTGCCTCTAGGGTGGGGCGGGGCGTTATGGAAGAACCCCAGCCTAGTCCCGTCCTGCCCTCAGGAGAGACTGTTCCCCTGCGGCGTGTGCGGAAAGAGTTTCCGGCGCTCCTCCACACTGTCCACTCACCTGCTCATCCATTCGGGCACGCGGCCCCACCCCTGCCCCTTCTGCACCAAGCGCTTCCACCAGAAATCCGACATGAAGAAGCACATGCTCACCCACACAGGTGCGGGGCCCGGAAAGATGATGGAAAGGGCTGGGTAGAGGAGGGTGGGGGAGCAAGCTTCCAAGCCGCAGGGAAGGCCAGAAGGACTGCCCCTCCCCGCTGTCCCCTCTTCCCAGCAACAGATCTCCCGCTCAAGGAGGGAAAAGCGCCCAGTGCACTGTCAGCCTCCTCTGCCCCAGACATTTCTCCCTGGCCGGTCATCGCCTTCATCTTCATAAGCTCTCAAACCCCTCCATTACTCTACACTGCCCTCATTTTCCCTACCGACAAGGCACCCAAATTCTACCAGCTGGCTTATCCACTCCACCTCCATAGTTCTCCTGCCCAACCTCATACTCCATACCCATTTCCTACTTATGCTCCTTGCCCAACCCGCCCCACCTCCACCAAGTTCCCCTCTGCCTTTCCACAGGAGAGAAGCCCCATCACTGCGGAGTGTGTGGAAAATCCTTCAGCCAGAGCTCCAACCTGCTCACTCACCGTCGGCAGCACGGGGTGATCCCACCCCTGCCTCAGAGGCCAAAGTGCCCACCCTCACAGGAATTCTCCTGCCTCAAAGAGTCACCTAACACCTCCCTGGGGGTCCTGAACCTCAGGGCAAAGGGAGAAACCTGTCCCTAAAGCCTTGTTCACCTGCTCAGCCACACCATCACCATCAGCAGAAATGGGAGGGAACCACCGATCTACAAGTTCCAGACAGCCCAATCCCCCCAAACACAGCAGCTACAGTCCACTGTCTCGTCTTTATTACAAACTAAAAAGGCCTTAGAAAACACACAGGCACACCACACACTGACTCCAGGGGCCACAGGAGCAAACCAGCAAGGACGATCTACAACATACATACAGTGCAAGGGATTGACAAGGAGTTTGTTAGGCCAAGACCCTTCCAGGACTCAGATGGAAGGACTAGGAAGCTAGAATATCATCAGGGTTTTCCCTCTGCCCAGTTCTCCCTACTATGGAACTGCAGGTGGGGAAGCAGGTAAAATGCAGCTATCAAACAGCTGGGCCTTCAATTCAGATGACACGGTGGTCCTTTGGATGGGATGGGACAAGGGCATCTCAGTGGAAGGTCTCCACCTCCACTACTGTCCAGTCTCCCTGTGGTGAGGCAACGTCATCTGGAGAGAAGCTAGTGACAGATGTGATGCTAGCCCGAGACTCATCCAGGGGGGAAAGCAGTTCTGCCCAGCGGCCCAGCTCAGCATCACTCAGAGCTTGGCGGCCACTCCCAGGCCCCTGCCTGGCACCCCCTGGACCCTCTGCAGCCAGCAGCAGGGTCCGGCTCAGCAACTGCTGGACTACACTGGCCTGCAGTGCTCCCAGCTGCAGCTCACCCACCCGAGCTGGCTTGGGACCACGTGGAGCTGAAGGCATCTTCTCCACTGTCTGATCATCCTCTTCCTCCTGATCCTGTGCCTCCCTGCTTGGGGGCCCAAATGTTGTTTCTGGGGCCTCTGCCTCATAGATCGTGGACAGGCCATCAGGGGGCCCAGCCATAGGAGACCAGGGCAGTGGCTCACCTATGGGAAGGAAGGACAGGCTTGAGACTTCTCTCTTTAAAGAGCTGCCCTCTTCCTCCAGGCCCTCTCCCTTTGCCCCCTGGCTGGGGTTACCTGGGATCCCATGGGTAAGTCGAGGGGAGGTGGTACAGGTGCTCCGGGTGGGGACTCCTGGCCTGCTCCAGACAGCAGGATGGCAGGCAGCAAGTTCGAGGTCAGGTGGGGGCGAGGCTGGGGCTCCTATCTCAGGGCCACTGTCATAGGCTCGCAGCTCCTCTGGCGTGCTTGTGGCACTGCTGCTGTGTCCAGCAAGGTCCGGACCACTCAGGGTACTGGAAGGGCTTCTGGATAGCTCCCCACCCAAGGCTCCCAAGGACAAGACAGACTCAGGAAGGGGCAGCTCCCCAGGGGGTGCATTCTGCAGGTGGGGTTGGGCCAGCACAGGGGCTGTGTCCTGGGGAGAGGGAGAGGGTGGCACAAAAGGTGTGTCCAGGGGAGAGGGAGGAGCCTGAATAGGAGGTGTGGCTAGTGGAGAGGGAGGAGGGGGCAAGACCAGAGGAATAGGAGGGGGCTGCAAAGGGCATGTATCCAAAGCTGGCGCCTGAGAAAGCATGGCCAGATGAAAGGGGGGGGCTTGAAGAGGGGGTTTGGCCAAGGGTGGGGAAGGTGGGACCAAGTGAAAGGATGGGGTTTGTGGACAGTGTGTGGCTATGGGAGAGGGAAGGGCCTGCAGAGGGGGTGAGGTTGGAAGAAAGGGAGGAATTTGAGGAGGGGGTGAGGCCAAAAGAAAAGCAGAGGACTGAGGAGGAGGCGTGGCCAAGGGAGGAGAGGGTGGGAACAAATGAGAGGGTGGGTCTGAAGGGATGGGAGGGGCCTGTAGAGGGGGTGTGGCTAAAATGGAGAGCCTTTGAGAACGATGAGGAGGTGTGGCTAAGGGCAACAGTGGTTCCTGGGAAGGGGATATGGTTAATGGAAAGTCCTGTAGAAGAACAGTGGCCTGAGGGGGAGAGGGCGGAGACAAGGGAGAGGGTGGTGCCTGCATAAGGGGTGTGGCCAGGAGAGACTCAGCCCTTTGTTCAGAGGGTGTGGCTAAAGGAGCCTGTGGGTCCTGAAGAATGGAGGTGATTGAAGGAATGAGAATAGGCTGGATAGGTGTGGCCACAGAAGAGGGCGGGGCCTGTGGAGGAGGTGTGGCTGGAGGGGATGGGCCCTGGAGGGAGGGTGTGGCTAAGGGAGAAGAAGGCGGGGCCTGTTGAGGGGCTGTGGTCACAGAAGGAGGAGCCTGAGGAAGCAATGTGGCTGAGGAAGGATGGGTCTGGAAAGGACTGGTGGCTAAAGGAGATGGAGTCTGCTGCGGGGATGTGGACAGAGAGGGATTGGCTTGTGGAGGGGGTGTGGGCAAGGCAGGGGGAGTGGCCTGTAGAGGGGGTGTGGCTAAGGGAGAGAGTGGGGCCTGTTGGGGGGATGTGGACAGAGAAGGAGTGGCTTGGGGAGGAGGTGTGGGCAAGGAAGGGGGAGTGACTTGTGGAGGGGGTGTGGGCAAGGAAGGGGGAGTGGCTTGTGGAGGAGGTGTGGGCAAGGAAGGGGGAGTGACTTGTGGAGGGGGTGTGGGCAAGGGAGGGGGAGTGGCTTGTGGAGGGGGTGTGGGCAAGGAAGGGGGAGTGACTTGTGGAGGGGGTGTGGGCAAGGAAGGGGGAGTGGCTTGTGGAGGGGGTGTGGGCAAGGAAGGGGGAGTGGCTTGTGTCGGGGGGTCTAAGGGAGAGGGTGTGGCCTGTTGGAGGGATGTGGACAGAGAGGAATTGGCTTGTGGAGGAGGTGTGGGCAAGGAAGGGAGATTGGCTTGTGGAGGGGGTGTGGGCAAAGAAGGGGGAGTGACTTGTGGAGGGGGTGTGGGCAAGGAAGGGGGAGTGGCTAATGGAGAGGATGCAGCCTGCTGGGTATATGTGGACAGAGAGGGATTGACTTGTGGAGGGAGTGTGGGCAAGGAAGGGGGAGGAGCTTGTTTAGGGGGTGTGGCTAAGGGAGAGGGTGGGGCCTGCTGGGGATATGTGGACAGAGAGGGATTGGCTTGTGGAGGAGGTGTGGGCAAGGAAGGGGGAGGGGCTTGTTTAAGGGGTGTGGCTAAGAGAGAGGGTGGGGCCTGGTGAGGGGATGTGGATAGAGAAGAATTGGTTTGTGAAGGGGGTGTGGGCAAAGAAGGGGGAGGGGCTTGTTTAGGGGGTGTGGCTAAGGGTGGAGTCTGCCGATCTTTTCGATTAGGCGGGGGTGTGGAAGGAAGGGAGGGACCCTTGGACCGTTTTACAGGGCAGGTTGAGGGCGGGGCCTGAAGGGACGTCTGGGCCAGTGAGGCAGCAGAAGTACAGTCTTGGCGACGGGCAGGTCCAGGGAGGCGGGACTGAACCACTGGAGAACCTTCATTGGACTTCCTCCTGGCCACAGAGGCTTGACTGGAGACAGGCTCCCCAGAGCTCTTGGGGGTTCTTCTGGGGACTGTGGCTTTGGGCAGGGGAGAGGACCGGGCTCTGGATTTGGGGGGAACCCGCGGAGACCCTGGTTCGGGTCCTGAGGCTCCAGGCAGACGTGACCCAGGGAGCCCAGCAGCCCTTGAGGCTTGGGCCACCTGCGCTGGTCGAGCGGTATCTGGAAGAGATGGGACAGAAGAAAGGCTTCTGGGAGGGTCATTGTGGACCACCCTAAGAGACCTTCTCCCTTTGCCTGCACCTAGTGGTTGTTTTTGTCTCCTCCACAAATTGAAATGGCATGGGAGGGGGGAGGAGCAGCTGGCTCCTTCCCTGGTGCCCTTTCCCCATATATATCCCTTCCTTGGGTACTCCTCACTTCGGACAGGATGCTACCCTCTGTCCCTGAGCCCCATGCCATCACTATCCCCCGACCCTCCTACCTCTCCTGGCCTCTGCTGGGGCCGCGTTGTTCCGTCCTGTGGGTGTGGAAGCCAGTGGTGTCTTAACCTTGGCTGCAGACTCTGCTGGGGCAGAACGGACTTGCTTGGCTGGGGTGGACACTCTGGAGCCCTGAAGCCCTGGCCTTAGATGGGAGGAGAAAGCCTGGGTCAGACAAGGAAAGCTAGCTTGGGCGCCCCAGAGTGTTTTAGGTCTGGTCCCCTTCCCTGGAACAAAAGCTGATGGTTTGTATACATTTGCATCTAAGGTTGTAAAATAAATCTGTTCCCTCTAACATGCTCACCCCTGAGAGAAGTCATACCTGGGGAGGGCCTATGAACCTGAAAGGGACCAGCCTGGGGAGACAGCATATCTAGCGGGGGGAGTCATATTGGGGAGGGGTCATAAATGAGGAGGGGCCTTAAGGAGGGACCAGTTTGGGGAGGGATCATATATGGAGGGGAGATGCCATATCTGGAGAAGGGACTAGCCTGGGAAGGGGAAATAGCTAAGAAGGGGCCATGCTTAGGGAGGGTCCAGGTCTGGGAAAGGGTCATATGGAGAGAAGCTCACCAGAGAAGGGATCATACCTGGATAAGTGCTCAGTCATACCTAGAGTGGATCCATATCTGGAAATGGGTCATACCTGCCTGAGGAGGGAGCAGTCTGAAGAGGGGACATTCTTGAGGAAGGGTCATTCCTGGAGGCTCGGCCAGCACCTGGGGCTGGTTCTGCTTTCCTCACCAAAGGCTGCCTGGGCACTACAGGGAGAAGCTCCAGGTCAGTTCAGTCCTAACCTCCTCTGTCCTCCCATAACACCTTAAATACACCTTTGGAAGGGGACAGGGATGGGGGGTAGGAGAAGAGAGACAGGGAGTATATGAGGGGAGGCCTTCCTCTAAGACCAAGAGCCTTGTATTATCAGCCCTGGAGGGCACCTCAGGAGACTTGAGCCAGCCAATCTGTTTCCCCCAAATTCCCCTCCCTTTACTCTCTCTGACATCTGAGAAAAAAAAATGAAGGAATAGAAGAGGGAGGGACTATCAAGGAGGAGCAGGGTCAGGGAGTAGAGTTCAAGGTCATTGTTAGGGAGGAGGAGCAAGAGTCAAGGATCAAGAAGGTTTATGGTCCCAGAAGCAGTGTCAGGAATTGGAGGTGGCAAAAGACAAGACCTGGGGCCCCTGTACCTGTGCTAGGGACATTGTGGCCTGTCTTGCTGGTTCGGGGGGGCCCAGGTAGGGCTGTGGCCACCTTGGAGACAGGGGCTGCTCTTCCTGCCTGTTCTCCTGGAGCCTTCTTCCCCACAGCTCGGGGCTCAGTGGTGGCTCGTGGAGGCACTGTTCCTGATTTTTTAGGAGTCACAAGAGGCCCTGGCACTGAGGAGTTGGGCAGGCGGGGAGCCAGTGGTCGGCTCCCCCCGGTTTTGGCTTTAGCTCCAGTATTCATCCTGCAACATACAAAGACAGGGGATGACACCTGCCTCCCAACCCATCTGGCAGCACCCAAACATACCCGCACCTTACCCCACCTCAGTCTCTTCTGCCTTTTCCAGCACCCAAGGGTCCAGTTCCTCAGTCTCAGCCCCCCATGTTCCTCATACTTCTTTTGTATCCTCTTTGCCTGGATACCTGTCTCCCCCACCAGCTGGGGACACCCGAGGCGTTCCCAGCTGTCCTGTGTACATCCTATAGCAACCAGCCCTTTGGCACCCAGCAGGTTCTGAGGGAATTAGATAGCAGATGGGGACCCCTCCCCCTTCACCCCCCCCATACACAGCTTAGAAAGAGATTAGCACCATCTACCCCTCCCCCGAAGGGCTAGGATAGTCCCGACGCCATCACCCAGGATCCAGGCATCCTATCCTCTGCCACCCAGCGTTTCAGAGACCCAGCATCGTTTCCCTGATCCCACACGCAAACTCCAGAGATCCCTGCCACCCCCAGTATCTGAGGGATAGAACAGAGAGCTTCCCCTCCCCAGTACAGGTGCTATTTCTGTCTAAATGTTCAGCATCGACACATCCAACCCCTAAGAAGACTAGCGGAAACCAAGGCTCCAACTAGACCCGAGGAAGGGCCAAGGGATCACAATCCCATGCCTCAATTCAAGCAGATGGAGCTTAGGAAAGGGGGAGCCGCTCTGGTCCTGTCTCCCGCTCGAGTGGGGGGCGACTGATTCGGGGTGTGCTCCCAGGGGGTGTCTGTCTAGCGTGCCCCCCATATACCTTGATTCCAGACACCTGCTGGCAGAAGGAGGGGATGAAGGGGGGCTGCCATGAAGGAGTTAATGGAGACAAAGAGCCCAGCGCGACCGACAAGGTCCCCGCCTCTCAGCCCCTCCCCCTCCACCTGCTCCGCTCCCTTCGCGCCCCCCAAGCCCACATCTCAGTCACCTTCAGCCTTGAGGAGCTCGAACACCTGGGTCCCCGTGGGAGGGCCTGGCCGGGTAGTAGGGCCTGGGCGCCGAACCGAGGGGAAGGGGGAGCAGAGGGAGGAGGCCAAGGAAGGGGAGGGGGCTGGGGGCGAGGAGACAACAGGCCAGCCCCGCCCCACCCCGCCCCCTGCCCCAGCCTTGGCCCGCTAGAGTGGGAACGACGTCGGAGGGGGTAGGGCCGGTGGCCCGGGTTAACGTGGATGAGACGGAGGAAGAGATGGAGAAGGGGGCGGAGAGACACGCCAAGGGAAAGCGAGATGGGGGGTGGGGGGGAATGAGAAAAACAATTAAAAAATGCAGGCGAGAGGAGGTGACAGAAGGAAAGAGGGGCGAATGGGGAACTAGAGAGAGAAGTGGAAAGAAATGGAGTGAGGGAAGCTAGAGCTGACAGAGGCAGGCAGACGCAGGGAGAAAACGCAGAGCCAGGGACACGGGCTGGAAGCAGGAGGAGACGGCATGAAAGGGGAGGGCGAAGCTCGGGGGGAGCTTTTTTAAGGGGGTGTTTCCATGGCAACTGCCTCCAGGAGTCCAGAAGGAGCATATGGGGAGTGGGAGGACGGAGAATTTTCGGTGCCCCTCAAATGGCCTCCCCCCATTAGATTCCACCCACCTACCCGCATCAACGCCATACTCTACCACCACCACTACCACCCCCGAGCCCACCCCTGCCCCCAACCCCATTCTAACCTACCTGGCCTCTCCAGTCCTCTAGGAAACTGACAGGCTGGGCTTTGGACAGGTTGGGGGTGGGACTAGTCCTCCATTGGCCTGTTTTCTTGTGGGCAGACCAATCATCATGCTGAGTATCCTTCCACATTTGGACTCTCTGATCTTGTGTCTCCACCCGGGTCTGGGTAATGAGATGTTTGGTCCTGCCCAGACTCCTCGAGGGACCCAAAGAACCCGGGCCTTCCTCACCAAAAGACTCCACCTTCTAAAGAGACAAAAGGATGGCCCTACCCCTGAGGGAGGAAGGGACATGGGGGAGGGAGGGGGACGACGACATGATTCCTTGTGGAAGAGGAGGGAAGATTGAGAAGAGGAAGAAAGAAGACTACTGTGTAGTTGTAGCCGAAACACGTTGTTTGTCGTTGGAAGCTATAGGATGGAAACAAGGCTTTACAACTTACAACTACGTGAACTGGCAAAGCACTTAAGCTCTCAGTTTCCTTATCTTCAAAACAGGAAGGGAGGTGAACTTTCTAAAGTCCCTTTTAATTCTGAATGTGTATGTATATGTACATACATACATTATGTGTGTGTGTGTATATATATATTATATATAAACTTAGTTATTTGATAATTATAAAACAAGGTAAGGGCCACAAGAGAAATATGAATGTAAGATTTGTAAGTGTATACGATTCTGATATATAAAAGACAGTTGAGTGTGGCATAGATCTGATCAGGGGTTATATATTCAAGAATTATAACTACATATCACACATCAAATATCCGTAAGTCTGGGAGTACAACATTCAAAATAAAGGGCACTGTCCCTAATTGCTCTCAAGAGGAAGGTAATAGCTGAATATAGCTAGCCTAGCTCCCCAACCCCACTAAACTCTGGTTATGTAAAAGACCATCATGAATATTGGTTAAATAAACCCATTTATCTAAGCAAAAGTCAGGGAAGTTATAGAGATTCAAATAAACAAGAATGCACGAGGTAAAACTGGAAATAATGACCTCAACTCAGCCACCAAGGAAGCAACTGATCTCACCCAGGGGAGTCCATTGGAGTTGAAAGTGCACGTTTGGAGGGTGAGAGGTTGATGTCCCCCACATATCTGGCTCCAAGTATGATTTCCTGCCCTCATTCGAAAAGTCCTTGCCTTGCCTCTCCTGATCCTGAACTCTCCTACTTTTTCTCCTCATCTCTATATAGAGTTAGTCTGCAGAGTTAGTCTCTGAGACCTCTGGGGCAACCAGGAGTCACACATCCAAAGAGTGTGAAGCAGAGAACAGTTCCAGAGTTAGCTTATAAGGCACCATCTAACAAAGTGTGGCGAACAAAAAGGCAATGGGAGTTTACAGAAGAAAGTGGCCACTTATACCTGCAATCATAAAGAAAGTTTCCACGGAGGAGAGGACACTGAAGATGAGCTTCAAAGGATGGGAATAAGATTTCAATAGGTGAAGTACTGGAAACCTTCCTTCAGAGGTGGGAGCCTATAATACACATTTGAAAAATGGTATGTAGAATGGGTTTCTTATTGTTTACCTTCCCATTGAGTGGGGGAGGGGCTGGAGGGAGGGAGAGAATTGGGAACTCAAAGTAGTAAAAAGAAAAATTTAATGTTTAAAAAAATTAAGTAAAATTTTTAATAAGAAAATGGTGATAGAACTCTGATCATTCTATCATCCTTGACTCCTTTATCATCCCCCCACTTCCTCCAATCAACTGTCAAAGTCTTCTCAGCTCTACCTCCATGTATCTCTAATCTTCATCCTCTCCTTTCCGTTTACACAATTTCTATCCCACTTCAGACCTTAATTACCTCTCAGCTGGATTGTTTCAAGAGTCTCCAAATTGGTCTCCCTGCTTCCACTCTTTCCTTTTCTAATACAGCCTCCATAAAGCAAACAAATTGACGTCCCTAAGACTAAGATTTGACTAGGTCACCACCCCTAACTCAAAACTTTTTTTTTTTTTTTGCCTTTTGGAGGGCAATTAGGGTTAAGTAACTCGCCCAAGGTCACGGGGCTAGATTTTTGTTTGTCTGTGCGTCAAGTGTCAGAGGGGATCCGAACTCAGGTCCTTCTGACTCCAGGGCCGACGCTCTACTCACTGCACCACCTAATCGCCCTAACTTGAAACTTTTTAATGGCTGCCTATTGCCCCTAGAACGAAGCCCAAAGTCCTTGGGTTGGAATTCAAGACCTTCCAGCTACCCATCTTTCCAGCCTGATTACTGAGATTCTTTGTTTCCTTTTGGCATAGAGAAGACTGGGTTTCACAGTGTAGAAAAAAATGATGGCTTTGAAGCAAAAGTCTTGGATTCAAATGTGAACTTTTTGATGTCAACGGACTAGCTGGGTGATATTGGGTAAATCACATCTCTGGGGTTTAATTTCTTCATCTGGAAAATGACGGGTGAGAATTGGACTAGTAGAAGTCTGAGGTCCCTTCCATCTCCAAATATTCCTTTGAACTAGTAGTAATAGCTAAAAGGTAGTTGCTCAGAGTGTAATGTTTGTGTCCAAGCCACTGGGTGGCATTCTAGACACAAGCTAACTCACAACGGAACAGTGGTATATCGATTCAGTCATTATATGGTGCTCGAAATTTGAGCTCTTGCCATCTCCTTCTTGGTATCTTCCCAACTTACCCATGTTTGCCCTGCTGGACTTTTCCCCCTCTGGTGCTTTCCAGGGCTTTTAGGTAAAAGAATAATTTAATCCTGTCAAATTCAAAATAGCTCAGCATGTGCCCTTATTCCCACAGGATTTCAACAAAGCACAACTTTGGAGTCCTTTATGGCTTAAGTTGGCTATTGACTATTTGCTGACTGACCTCTCTCAGGTTCCTTTGGCGAATCTTCATCCATGTCATGCCCACTAATTGTGGATGCAACATAGATCCTTTTCTCTCCTCTCTCTATACCGTTTCATTTGGTGATCTCATCAGTTCCCATGGATTCAATTGTCATCTCTATCCCAATGATTCCCAGAACTTCTTGTCCAGCTTTACTCTCTCTCCTGACTTCTAGTCTCACCTCTCCAACTGCCTACTGGGCATCTTGAACAAAATGCTCCACAGCCGTCAGAAACTAAGCATTTTAAAAACAGAACTCAGTATCTTTCTCTGCATGCCCTCCTCCCTTCCTAATTTTCCTGTTAATCAAGGGCACAACCATCCTCCCAGTCACCCAGGATCTTCCTAAAGCATAGGTCTGAACACATTGTCCCTCTATCCAATATATTCCAGTGGCCCTCTTATCACCTCAAGAATCAAATATAAAAATCCTCTTTTTGGCAATTAAGACCCTTCGATAGCTAGCATTTTCCGGTGGCCCCACTCCCAACCATTTCAGTCTCAAAAATAAAGGGTGTGGGGCAGTTTTTGTCCTGGCTCACCGTAGTGACCTCTTGCAGTCTGACTGGACCTGTACCAACCTCCACTGGCTCTCTTCGTAGTCTCTTCATCTCACCTCTAGCTGCCAAATAGATGATGCCTTTGGTGGGTACCTCCCAGACTGATCACCTGATGGCTAGAGACCAGGGCTTGGCTCCTGTGTTCTCCCTCAGATCTTTGGTGTGACTTTTCACAGATGTTTCTCCCTGTCTGGAATGCACTTCCTCTTTACCTCATGAAACCCCTAGCTTCCTTCAAGACACAGTTCAGGTGCCAATTCTTCCATGAGATGTTTTCTAATAACCAATGGTTAACTGTGTCTCCCCTTTGAAATTAATTTGGATTAATTATGTTTATGTATATTCATATATATGTGTGTTTGTGTGAATACATGTATATGAAATTATATATATATAATATAAAATATTACTATTTCAAGTGTCACCTCCTACAAGAAGTCTTCTTGATCACCTTCCCAGTTGCTAGTCTGTCTCCAAACTTCAAATCATTCTGTATTTACTTTGCTATGTAAATGTTACTTCTTTTTAAGAGAATGTAAGTTCACTGAGAGGAGGGCCCGTTTTAGTTTTGCTTTGTACCCCAGGGCCTAACACAGTGTCTTGAATATAGTAGATGATTAATAAAGGTTGGCTGAATTTGTTGAATTTGTTAGTCTGTTCTTGACAGAATATAAACTACCGATAGGTAAAAGTGGAAGGTGGACTGGAATGGAAAGATAGTTCCTTGAATGTCAACCTGAGGAGTTTGGACTCCGGTAGACAGTAGGAAATAACTGAAGGTGGCCTTTGGAAAGAGAACTCTGGCAGCCCGCACAGGAGGACCTGAAGAAGCACCTAGGGGTGGGGAGACCTATTGCCTCCAATAGACCAGGGGATAGGGAGTGGGGCCTGCAGTAGACTGGTTGTTGTGGGAGTGCAAATGAGAAATGGAAAATTGATACCCCACTTGATTTTGTATATTTTAAAAAGGCTTAGTCAATTTATTACGTGTTAATAATCAATCCACTATGTATGGGTTGGACCCCACATTATGTGAGTTTGAGCTTCCTTAACTCAAATCTGTGAATTTCATGACCATGGGAGAAGATGATTCAATCTGGTTATTGTATGTTTCCAAGGGATGTTTATGGAAAAGTTATGGAACTTCCCTCTCTGACTCAAGCCAAGCTTTCTATCATACCTACTTTCTATCACTGTCAGACTAATCACAGTCTTAGTTTAGTTTGCATCACTGTACTGTTTTTAGTATTGCTATGCTTTCAACTATATAAAAGATTGGCTCTGATTGTCAGGTGCATCCTTGGTTTCTGAGGAGCCCTGGATCCCTTTTATTGGCAACTGCTAGCCTTGCTAATAAATGGATTATGCTCTGAACTTTGTACCTCAGTTTCTCTTCATCACAGATTTTCATCATGACACAAAGGAGGGTAGATTCCAAAGATATTGTAGAGGTAGAGTCAGTGGAAACTTCCTAAATGTCCATAAATAGAACAGGATGCCTCAGAAGCCCCTAAAACTGTAGATCTTCATGTGGAGGCTGGGTGACCATGCATAAAGGACTTCTGCATGGGGTGGGAGGAGGAACAAGCAGGATGGAGTGCTATGTGCTAGGCTTTGTGCTAAGTACTCTTACAGATATTATCTCACTTGATCTCTATAACAACCTGTGAGGAGGTGCCATTATAATTCGATTTTACCGTTGAAGAAACTGAGGTAGACAGCAAGTAAGTGACTTGTCCAGAGTCACACTGCTAGTAAATGTCTGAGGTGGGATTTTAATTCAGGTCTTTCTGACTCCAGGCTCAGTGCCATTTGGGTGTTTTATTAAATTATTCTAGGGTCCCCTTTTAAGTCTAAGCATAAATATGATTCTTGGTTCAGAGAGGTAAGTGGGAAAAAAAAGTGAGTATTAGAAACCAACAATGAGGAGCATTTTGGTGTCCAGTGTTTCATGGAAAATTAGGGCTGAGGAAAGAAAGACCTTTGAATTTGGTCACTTTAAAGTCACTGGTGACATAGAAAGGAGCTGTTTACCTCAAGTAGGGACAGTGGGGTGCTAGTATACATTTAACAACTGACTCTCTATAGGGGAAATGTACATGGGACACAATTTTAACCTTATTAAAATTTCCCCCATCACTTGCTTAAGTCCAGACTATTAACAAAATAATAAATAAAGCCCTGATGTGTAGCGTTTGGCAATCTCTGAGGTGTAAACTCTTGAACTGAAAATTTAATAACTGGCTCCCAGCATTGTTTGAACTAGCTCCTGATAAGCAGGGAGCTAGAAATGAATTTATAGGTTATCTAATCTGATCCATTCATTTTACAGACAGGGAAACTTAGAATTATTTGCCCTTCAGCACCCTTGATGTATGAGGGCTCTGGGATAACAGATGGAACAAAAACTTGGAGGCTGGAGGTACCACCCATCAATTAATCAACCAATCAATATTTATTTTCTTAAAAAAGTAATTATTAGGAGCTATTTTACCCAATTATATGCCAATCGATCTGACAAACTAAATGAAATGGATGAGTGTTTACAAAATTATAAATTGCCCAGATTAACAGAAAAGGAAGCAAAATACTTAAGTAATCTCATCTTAGAAAAAGAAATTTAACAAGCCATCAATGAGATCCCTAAGAAAAATATCACTAAGACCATTTAAAGAACAATGAAGATGGGGACTTCTGGGAGCCAAGATGACAGAGTAAGAAGTAAGTCACTCTCACTCTCCCTTATTGACCTCTGAAAGCCAAGAAAATATCACCCCAGGAAAAACTCTGGAACAGAAGAGCCAGCAGAAAGGTGGGGTGCAGCAGTCTTGTAGCATAGGAAGCTTTGGGGATTAACAGGAAAGGTCTGTCTCACTCTGGTGGGGGGAGGGGAGCTGTATAGGATGGGAGGAGTTCCAGCCTCAGAAAATGAGCACCCACACATAAAATGACTAGCTGTGTAACCTTGAGCAAGTTACTTAACTCCAATTGCTTTAAAAAAGTAAACAAATTAATAAAGACCAAAAAAAAAAAAACAAAAACCCCAAAACTGTGAGGAACTGAAAGAAAAGGAAAATGACAAATGTTGGAGGGAATTCAGGAAAGTTGGAATATTAATGTACAGTTGGTGTAATTGCAAACTGATCCAACCATTCTGGAGAGCAATTTGGGATTATGACCCCAAAGCCATAAAATTGTGCCTATCCTTTGATCCAGCAATAGATCTATATCACAAAGACATTTTTTAAAAAAGGAAAAGGACCTATATGTACAAAAATATTTATAACAGGGTTGGGGTTTTTTTTTGGTGGTGGCAAAGAATTGAAAATTGATGGGATGCCCATCAATTGGAGGAGTGGCTGAATAAGTTGTGGTATGATTATGATGGAATACTCTTGTGCTATAAGAAATGAAGAGCCCTCCACTGACTCCACCATATTCCAGTGAGTTACCAAAATGATGAATACAAAAGAAAAAAGGAAAGAGAAACAATACATGTTTTCTAGGCCCTTTCGAAAACACAATGTTGTACCTTTGGCTACATATATGTGAATGTACAAGAAAAGTGATAATGTATATATTAAGGGTATGGCCACAGTTCAGCAAGGAATGCCCCACAAATGTTACCATGGGAAGACTAGATGGGTCTATAATGTTATTCAACATGCTGTAGGTATTGCTGTAATCAAACAGGTTAAGGGCAAGATTCTAACCAAGAGAATCAATGTGCATATTAAGCATTCCAAGGGCAAAGATAGCTTCCTGAAGCATGTAAAGGAAAATGATCAGAATAAGAAGGAAGCCAAAGAAAAAGGCATTTGGGTTCAACTGAAACACCAACCTGTTCCACCCAGAGAAGCACACTTTGTGAGAACCAATGACAAGGAACTTAAGTTGTTGGAACCAATCCCCTATGAATTCATGGCATAAGTGACTGTAAATAAACAAACAAACATGTTGGATTAATTTTAAAAAAGAAATTAAGAGAAGGATGTTTTCAGAAAAAAAAAACTTAGAAAGATACGAACTGATGCAAAGTGAAATGAGCAGAACTAGGAGAACATTGTACCCAGTAACAGCAACAGTAACAGTGATCAACTGTGAATGATTTAGCTATTTTCAGCAATACAATGATCTAAGCCAATTCCAAAGGATTCGTGATGAAAAATGCTGTCCACCTCCAAAGAATGATGGAGTCTGAATGCAGATTGAAACATACTTTAAAAAAAAAAAAACAACCTTCTTCATTTTCCTTGTTTTGGGGTGGAGTTTTTTTGGTCTGCATTTTTTTTCACAAGATGACTAACATGGAAATATGTTTTGCATCATTACACATGTATAATCTGTATGAAATTGCTTGCCTTCTCAATGAGGAGAGAATTTGGAGCTCAAATTTTTAAAAAAACAAATGTTAACATTTTTACACATAATTGGAAAAAAAAGCATAAGAAATAAACATTTAAGTGTCTACTATGTGCCAGGCAATATGCTAAGTGCTGGGGATACAAAAAGAGCAAAAGATTTCTCCTGGCCTCAAGGAGCTTACAATAGGAGAGAAAACATGAAAACAAATATATGCAAAGCATGCTACATACAGGATAAACAGGATACATTTAACAGAGGAAAGGCACTGGAGTTAATAGGGGTTAGTAAAGACTTCTAATAAAAGAAGGATTTTAGTTGGCACTTAAAGAAAGCTGGGGAAGTCAGGAATAGAGGAGGGTGAGCATTCCAGGCAGGGGGAACAGCTGGAGAAAGTGCCTAGAGCCAGGAGATGGAGGGTCTTGTTTGTGTAATAGCCAGGAGGCCAGTGTCACTGCATTGAAATGAATGTGTTGGGGAGCAAGATATAAGAAAACTAGAAAGGTAGGAAGGGGCCAGGTTATGAAAGGATTTGAATATCAAACAAAGTATTTTGTATTTGCTTCTGGAGGCAATAGGAAACCATTGAGGTTGATTGAGAAGGGAGGTGACATGATTAGACCTAAGTTTTAGGAAAACCACTTTAGTGGCTGAATGGAGGACATATTGGAGTGGGGAGAGACTTGACACAAAACCCCCCCCCCAACACAAAACAAGGCTTGAGGTGATGAGGACTTTCACTAGAGGGGTGGCAGTATCAAATGAGGGAAGGGAAATGCAGTGGAAATCTCAAATTTCCATGGACTTAGGCAATTTTTAAGCCTCCCCAGCTTCTTCCTTTTTCATCTGGGAGGAGGGGGGAAGAAGAGGAGAAAGGTGGCAGAAATGGTAAAGTGTAAGAGAGATGAAAAGAGGAGGAGAGGTGCTGGCCTGTGAGTCACAGTGCCTCAGGTGAGCTAAGGATTCAAAAGGGCTGACCTTCTGTGCTCAGCTCACGTAACCTGACATCCACTGGATGAGCTCTTGGCTAGCTCTCTGTTCAGCCAGTTTACCCTCCTTAGGGACAGACAAAGAATATAGATATAGTTTAAGCAGAACTAGGTAGGGACAGGATCCCTGGGAGAAGGAAAGTTCCAGCTCAAGTCCCTGTTCAGGTCCTGATGCCTGGGTCCCTTCCCTTTGAAATCCCCCTTTTCTGCCTTCCGGTCATCATAGAGGCTCCAGTGGTCAGAGGTAAGCCACTTTAGTTTCTGCCCCCCCCCTCCCCCAAGGGAAGAGAGCAAGGCCCTCTTATCAGGAGCATGAGCTCATCTTATCTCCAGGTTTATTCATCAGAAGCTCCCATCTCTCTTTCTCCCCACATCAACCCTGGGGTTAACTAGCCATTTAAGATCCTACATTTCCTCTTCCCCAGTTTTCCTTCTGAACCTGACTGGCCTGTGGCCTTGCAGGGCTGATGGGAAGGAGTGGAACCCTTGGGCAGGTTACGTAGTCTCCCTGCAGCTCTTGGACCTAACCAATGCCTCCTGAGGAAGTGGCTGGGTGAGGGTCCTAGCTCCCTGGTGCTGATTCCCTCCTATTTCCTCTCCTGGGTTGGTGTGGGGATTGGCTGACTGGGGGGAACTACTTAAAGTGCCCACTTCGTTCCCCCTCCCTTGGCCAGAACTGCTCCCCTGGGAAGAAGAGAAGGAAACGCTGGATAGCTGGGAGCCAGGGCGCTCCAATCCTTTCTCGTCTCGGAATGGCTTCTAAGTGTCAAGGCTTAGCTTCCCCCAGTGGCCCAGTACAAAGGCCTACAGGAAAGTCGTCCAGCCTCCTTTGAGGCTGACCCCAAATGACTGGCTCCATCCCCAGAGAGCCCAGAAGTTTGGACTATGTGGCCACCCCAACTTAGAAGCGTCCCCTGACTTGCCTGGGGTCCCAGTGGCCAGGCATTAGTTGAAAGCACCGACATTTGACTCCCGGGACCCTCCGCCTCAGTTTCCCTTTCCCTCCAGTCTCGGGCCTGAGTAGGGCTAGGGTGAGGGGCGGGGCCAGGTGGGCGGAGCAGCCCGGGCTCCTTAGCTCGGGCAGCCACGCCCGACTTGACTCACCAGCCTGGCCCCGGGACGTCCGGAGGAGAGCGGAGCGCATTCCCCTAGAGCCGGGACCGAGCGACTGCTGCACCGGCGAGTGAGTGAAGCCAGGGATCTGTCCGGAGAGCAGGTTCAGTTCTAAGAGTGGGGATATGTCCCGGGAATGGAACTCCCCGGAGTTCAGGGGTCTGTCCGGAAAGCTGGGGATCTGGACCAGGAGAAGGAGGTTCTGTCCCGAGAGGTTGGCGGGAGGGAGTTGTCCCTGTACCTGGGACCTGTGGGAAGAACGGAGGTCTGTCCTGAAGGCTGGGGATCTGGACCTGGAAAGCGAGGACTAGTCTGGAAGGTGATCTTTCCAGAGAGCGGGGCTCTGTGAGCGGAGAGTGGGGATTATCCTCCCGACAGGGAGATCTGCTGGGACAGTGGGGCTGTGTACTCTGGAAAACAGGATCTGCCAGGAGAGGAGAGAGTGACATCTACCCCCACGAAGCTGTCGGTGCCAACGAGGCTGAGCCCCTGAGCTGAGTAGAGGACTCAGGGAGAAAAGAGCTGAGGGCAGACTTATCCGGGACCCCCTCCCAGCCCAGATCTTTCCCTCCCTAAGCCCCTGTCCCCATAGATCCTGTTAAGGGGCCCAGCCCGGATCTCTTCCACTCTGAGCCCCCATCACCATAGACCTTGTTTGGGGCCATTATTTCCCTATCCAGACCCTACGCCCTGATTCCAGTTTCAAGATCCCAAATACTATTACTCTATTTTTGACTCCTCTCTCCAATCAGCCTTGAGATCCTTAGTCCTCAGCAAACCAGCACTATCCTATCATTTGGACTAGCCTGTGACTTGGTCAATTAACAAATATTTGGACGTCTGCCTTCTAGGGATTTCCAATCTCCTAGAAGAGTTAACACAAAGATGAAGATAATTCCTGATGAATTCAGTGTGATAGCGCAGATGCCAAGATCTCTAGCCAAAGAATAGGTAGGGGCTATCTGCTCAGATAGGGCTGGGGTAGTCTAGGAAGGCTTCCCACAGGTGAGCCTTGAGTTGAGCCCTGAAGACCAAGATGGAGAGGATTTACAGGACAACAAAAGAGGGAAGCACATCTGGGAAAGGGAGTGACAGGGCAAAGGTCAGGGCCGAGGAATGAGCAGAGGGAGACATGACTGCAGGGGTAGGTTGGGGCCAGGTAGCAGAGCATCTCAAGTACCAACTGCAGTGCCTTTTTTCCCCTCTAGGCTGGGGGAAGACATGGAAAGTCAGGGCAGGGACACGGTCAAACCTGAACTACCTGGTAGTTTATTCCGGAAATATCTTTTAGAGGTAAGGGAAGAGAATAAAAGACAAAGGGGAGGCTGGTCAGGAGACTATTGTCAGGTTAATGAAGTGAATGAGTGCCCCAGCCTCTCTTTTCCTCCTCCTGCCCCCTACCTATTCTATGCCCCAGGCATCCTGGGCTCAAATCTTCCCTTATAGATCTGATCTTAGGAAAAGAACAAATGGGCCTCTTCCAGAAAGAAGTCAGTGACTGAAATGACTGGCTATGGGACCCTCCCACATATTGGCATTTTGGCAGGATTAAATGCCTTCAAAGGAATGAAGTCCAGATGATGTGATATCAGGCCTTCCTCAAGGATCCAGAGACTGACTTGGAGTGTCTGAAATCACTGTAGGCCATAGGGTAGATGCTGCCCATCACTTGAGAACTTAGTACTTAGAGTTCTATTCTCCTTGGGCCCTTCCACTAGAATCTTTTTCAGACAACATCCTAGCATGTGGAGACAGTCATGTGTCTATGGGGGCTTAATGATAGGTTTGGGACAACAAAGTTAGAATTAAAGACAGACAGAGATAATGACAATTCCTGTGTGTCTGTGATTCTATATGCCACTCTACATTTGGACATTTGGGTCTCTGTCTGGGACCACGTGTGTTTTTGTGTCCATCTGTCTGTAATGGACTTTGTGTCTGATCTTGTTTACCTGTGCCTTTGTTTACCTGTAACTCTCTGTGTTTGTGACTAAGATTGTGTAGGTCAGTATATAAGAAAGACTGGTAGAGACTGATGGCTATTTCTCTGGGCAGGCGCACTCTTTCTGTGTGAGCCTGTAACTGAGTAACCAACCACAAGTAAGACTGGGTCTGCCTGTGATTGTGCTTCTACCTGATTGTGTGTTTGAGATACATAATGGTGATTGTGATTCTTTCTCAGTATTTGTCTTTCTTGAGTACATTTCTAAGATTTTCCCTGGCATGGTATGAACTGGAGGAGAAATGAGGGCTCCGTGCCCAAAGCTGAAAAGTGGTATATTTGGTTTTGGGGGGGTGTTGCTATTGTTCACCCTTCATTTTCAAAGAGGACAAACGACATCAGTTTTGGGGGCGGTGGAGGATGGGAGAAGGTTTGATGTTGGCTGTGGAGAGTGAGATGTACAGTGATAGACCTAATTAAGTGTTTTACAAATTATTTCCATGCTGGTGTGCTGCCACAACACTTCCCCTACCTATTAAGCTCCTACTAAGTGCTAGCACTCTTAGGGACTGGAGGATGTTGAGAAATATATTTCACTTGCTCTCAAGGAGGTGATATTCTACTTTGGGGGATTCACAATGTGAACGCAAATATTTATAGGATGAGGAAAGGGGAGGAGCAAGGCAGAATCAAGGAAGACTTTGAGGAGGAGGAGGCAGTACCTCAGTTGAGTTTTGAAGGGACCATGAGGCTGAGGAGGGGGGCCTTCCAGGCACAGCTCCGGTGAATGAGTGCTCAGAGGCAAAATTTGGATCATGGAGGATGGTACATGGAGATCTATCCAGAAAAAACTGACAGTCATTCAGTTTGACAAGAACTGGTCATTTGTGAATGGGAATACTATGAAAAAAGGCTGGAAAGGTAAGTGGGGGCCAGATTGTTGTGGACTTTAAAGAGTTCGTCACTAGAGACGGCCAGCAGAGGGTCATAAAGGGTAGAACAAGATAGTGGCAATGTAGGGGGAGAGAACCAAGGAGTCATGACCCTCTGACCCTGGGTTTCCTGTCAGTGCTACTGGGTTTATGTCTGTGCAAAGACACTCACACTTTTCTGTTATCACAAATATATCTACATATGTGTGTATGCTCCATAGGCCTGTGGTCATGTGAATGTTTCTGTTTTGGTATGTTTTTGTGTGCCACAAGCTAGCCTGGGTATGGGCATGTCTGAGTGGGCATGTGCCAATATCACTGACTGTGAATATCAGTATTATGTATGTGTGTGTGTGTGTGTGTGTGTGTGCGCGCCTGTAACTTGGCTACTGCGCATGGAACTGGGCCTCTGACTATGACTCTGGGTGTGTCAGTATGTGTTCATGTATCACTGTGTGAGTCAGGATGTCCTGGTAAATGTGTGTACATAAATGGAGGGTCCATGTGAATAAAAACAGGTATAAGCCTGCCTCTGCTGGAGTCCATACGATCACGAACATATTAAGGAGGGGTGTGTGTGTGTGTGTGTGTGTGTGTGTGTGTGTGTGTTTGGTAGGGCAGACTGATTTGTGAGGACCTAGACATAAGGGTATGATCACGGGCCTAGCATCCTCAGACACTATTTCTGTGCAAGAGCATGCCAGGGCTGAGAGATTGGAAACATCAGTGATGCTGGCTGGGACCTGGGGATGATCATCAGGGTTTCATCAGCTCCTTTCAAAGGGAATTGGTGAGAGTCTAAAGTAGAAACCTAATCTGGAACCCGGGAGTCTTCTATCTCCAACTCCCCACATGAATTCTGGGCCTAGGGCTAGGCAGAACAGAGAAAGCAGGGACAGGACAGTGAGGTATTTTGAGAATCACAAAAGGGACCTTTGAGAACATCTTGTCTGACACTCTCATTTACAGACAGTGAAACTGAGGCCCAGAGAGAGCAGTAATTTGCACTAGTCACACAGCTAGTAAATAGGGCTTGTGGGTGGCTCTCCAGACTTTAATTTAGGTTGCCATATTGATAGAGGTGGAAGCAGGGGTAACAATAAGAAGTTCAGGATGGAAATAGGACCAGGTCAGGAAGAGATGGGATTGCCAGGGCTGGGAGGGCAGCTTCTGTAGTAGGAAGGCTAGGAAGGCTAGAGGGGATGGATCCTGGAGTCTCTTCTCTGCTTAAAGCACCTGAGACCTGGGAACCCTTTGGCATGGCTAGCTCCTCTTGCCCAGGAAACTCCTAGATATGTGGCTCCCATCTTCTTGGGTCCCTCCTCTCTGACCCAGCTTTTCTGTATGTCACACCCCTAAGGCCTCTTTTCAGATTCCCAATCCAGGATCTCTACCCAAGGAAATGTCCAGGTAGTGTTGCTTCCCATCCTTCCTTGGGCCTATAGAACTTGGAGCGGGGAGGGAAAGAGAGGGAGAGATTGAGTGAGAGAGTGGGGCAAGGAAGGAGGCTAATTTCAGAGGGCAAGGAGCCAGCCCAAATACCATGGTAGGTGGTGTCTGGCCCTGATCCAGTCCTACACCCCACGCCTGGCTTCCTGTGTCTCCCCAGGGCCCAGGATAATAGTCATAGTCTTAGAATACCAGAGCTAGAAGAGACCTTAGAAATAAATGGTCCACTCCAACCCCCTCATTTAACAAAGTAGGGAAAATAGCTTGGTCTGCAAGGACACCCAGGGACAGAGAGACAAGGAAAACCTTGATGGCTGCCTCCTCATCCTGGCTCTGATCCCCCTTCTCAGCTGGGATCCCCGCTTCCCATTGCTTTGTCCCCTAGTCATTCCCATTTCTAAACCAGGTAGGTATCCTTGTCTTCTTTTATGTTTCCCAGTGTTCAGGCTTCTGTCATTCATTTCCTATCAGAGCTAGGCCTGAGCCCCTGCCCCTCTAGGAGCCCAGCCACCCCCACTACTAAGGCCTGACTGACCCGCCTCTTTCAACTCTTCCACTCCCTGCCCCTGGGGCCCTGGTAACCAGAGCCAGGCTCTAGCCGGCTTTTCCGGTTGGAGGTGGCACTGGGTTGGAGGTGGCATGGGGAGTGCCCCCATGGGGTGGGGGTGGAAGTATACAGCTTCAGTTCTACCCCTGGAAAGTCCAGTGTGGGAATTCAGGGTCTAGGAGGCAGGAGTTTTCCCAGCTTCTTCAGTCCTTGAGGCAGTTTGTGGCATTAGTTGGGGAGAGTTAGGAATCTGGAGTTTCCTGGGAGTCAGATGAGGGGACTGAATGGAGAATTGGCTGCTTGGGTCCCAGGGAGGGAGTGGTTTTTGATTAAAGCCTACTCTGTTCCCTGGATTCTGGGAGAAAAAGGAAAAGATAGGGGGTGGGGAGGGAAAACTAACAGAGAGAGGAGGTATTCCCTGAACTTAGGCTGTTGTCTGAGAATATGATTTAGGAATTGAAGATTAGGACTGATGAGGAGGAAGGGTCTGAGAAGGCATCAGGCTGTGGAAGGGAGATCTTGGGGGCGGAAGGCTAAAACAGAAGCTGGTTTGGGGACCCAAGGAATCCATTGGTCCTTTCCCTCCCTCTGGGCCCCTTGATTCACCCTCTGGCTGCACTATTTCAGGGCAGCAGGTAGAGTAATTAAAACACTGGTCAGAAACACTGAATTTGGTCCTGGCTTTACCACTAAACTCAATGTGGGATCTTGGGCTAGTCCTTTCCTTTTTCTGGGCTTCTGTTTCCTCCTCTGTAAAATGACCTTCAGGGTCCTTTCCAATTCTGACATTCTGTAATTCCTCCAGAGGCAGAATGATCCCAGTGGCTGAATTCAAGCAATTCACGGAGCAGCAGCCAGCATTCAAAGTGCTAAAGCCATGGTGGGATGTGCTAGCTGAATATATCACGGTGGCCATGCTCATGATCGGGGTCTTTGGCTGTACCCTGCAGGTGAGGGTCCAGAGCCCTCTGGACAGACTATGAGAAGGAACTGGGGTTGGGCTGGAGGTGGACCTCGGTGGAAGGGAGAGAGTATTACTGCTGAGGAGAAAGGGAATGGAAACGCAGCTGCCATGGTCAAGCATTGGAGGGTTAAAATGATCTCTTGGATCCCTTCTGAGTATGTGAGGCTCAGAGAGGCCAGGACCCAAACAGGGCAGACCCGTATGTGATCAATATTCCAGTAATTCCTTAAATTTGTGGAGCACTTAAATTGTATGTTTTGTAAAATCCTTGAAGTGAGAGCCAACATGGGGAGGGACTATATTTACAGTATGAGAAACTGAGGCTCAGAGTAGTTCTGGCCACCAAAGCAGGACCAGACGTCAGGCTCTTTCCATCAGCATCTCTAGGCATTTTCATCCTTTCTTTTCCTGTCTCCCCTGTCCCCAGGTGACTCAGGACAAGATCATATGTCTGCCTAGCCATGTACCCCGGGAGAATCTATCAGAGACCCCATGTGGGGAGCTGCCCCGGGGAATCTCTGGGGATCCTGAGGACCTTCGGGAGCTCAGTGGCCTCAAGAACAACCTGGACTTACAGCAGTATAGCTTCATCAACCAGCTCTGCTATGAGACTGCACTCCACTGGTATGCCAAGTACTTCCCCTACCTGGTTGTCATCCACACTCTCATCTTCATGGTCTGCACAAGCTTCTGGTTCAAATTCCCTGGAACCAGTTCCAAGATTGAACACTTCATTTCTATCCTGGGCAAATGCTTTGACTCGCCATGGACAACTCGGGCCCTATCAGAAGTTTCTGGTGAGAACCACAAAGGTACTTCAGGACGGGTAACAGCCGCGGCCATAGTTGGATCAGGAAAGACAGGTGAGTCAGAGAAGGTGCTGACAGAGCCTGAGAAGGTGGTGATGGAACCACCAGCTGTCACCCTGTTGGACAAAAAGGAGGGAGAGCAGGCCAAGGCCCTGTTTGAGAAGGTTAAGAAGTTCCGTGTGCATGTGGAAGAGGGTGACATCTTATATACCATGTATATCCGTCAGACAGTGCTCAAGGTATGCAAGTTTCTGGCAATTCTGATCTATAATGTCATCTATGTGGAGAAGATTAACTTCTTGGTAGCCTGCCAGGTGGAGACAGCAGAAGTCACGGGCTATGCCAACTTTTGCTGTAACCACACAAAGGCTCACCTCTTTGCCAAGCTGGCCTTCTGCTATATCTCCTTTGTGTGTGTCTACGGCCTCACTTGTCTCTATACACTCTACTGGCTCTTCCACCGTCCCCTCAAGGAGTATTCTTTCTGTTCCGTGAGAGAGGAGACAGGAATGGGCGACATCCCAGATGTCAAGAATGACTTTGCCTTCATGCTCCATCTCATTGACCAATATGACTCACTTTATTCCAAACGCTTTGCTGTCTTCCTTTCTGAGGTCAGTGAAAGCCGGCTTAAGCAACTCAACCTCAACCATGAGTGGACGCCAGAAAAACTGCGCCAGAAGCTCCAGCGCAATGGGCAGGGACGGCTGGAGCTGGCACTCTGCATGCTGCCTGGTCTGCCTGATACCGTGTTTGAGCTGAGCGAGATAGAGGTTCTCAAGCTGGAGGCCATCTGTGACATCACCTTTCCTCCAAGCCTCTCCCAGCTGGTCCACCTGGAAGAGCTCAGCCTGCTCCACTCCCCTGCTAAACTACCCTTCTCCTCCTTTGTTTTCTTGAGGGACCGCCTCAAGGTGGTGCGGGTGAAGTGTGAGGAGCTGCGGGAAGTGCCCCTCTGGGTGTTTGGGCTCAGGAGCCTGGAAGAGCTCCATCTTGAGGGGCTTTTCCCGGCAGAACTTAGCCGAGCAGCTACCCTGGAGAGCCTCAAAGAGCTGAAGCTGCTCAAGAGCCTGTCTCTGAGAAGCAATGCAGGCAAAGTGCCCCCCAGCGTGACTGACGTGGCAGGTCACCTACAGCGGCTCTGCCTCCACAACGATGGGGTCAGGCTGCTGACCCTGAACGGCCTAAAGAAGCTAACGGCACTGCGGGAGCTGGAGCTAGTGGGCTGTGGGCTGGAGAGGATACCCCACGCTGTCTTCAGCTTGACTGCGCTCCAGGACTTAGACCTCAAGGACAACCACCTCCGCTCCATCGAGGAAATTCTGAGCTTTCAGCACTGTCGCAAGCTGGTCACGCTCAAGCTGTGGCACAACCAGATTGCCTATGTCCCAGAACACATCCGCAAACTTAAGGGTTTAGAGCAGTTGTACCTCAGTCACAACAAGTTGGAGACCCTGCCGCCCCAGCTCTGTTTCTGTACCAATCTCCGCCTGCTTGACATTTCTCACAATGGCCTACGCTCCTTGCCCCAAGAGGTGAGCATTCTCCAAAACTTGCAGCATCTTGCAGTTTCCTACAATGCCCTGGAGGCGCTCCCAGATGAACTCTTCTTCTGCCAAAAGCTGAGGACGCTATTGCTGGGTTACAATCATCTAAGCCAGCTCTCACCTCGAGTGGCTGCACTGCAGGCCCTCAGCCGGCTGGAACTCAAGGGTAACCGGCTAGAGGCTTTACCTGAAGAACTTGGCAATTGTGGGGGGCTCAAAAAATCAGGGCTGCTGGTAGAGGAGGCCTTGTATGAGGGACTGCCTGCTGAAGTTCGGGAGAAGATGGAGGAGGAGTAAGAAAGGTTCCTGGAGCTTCTGTCAGTTTGGGACACCTCACTTGGAGAGGCTAAGACTAGGGCGGGGGTCATACACCTTAGGGAAAAAAGACAGAAACCAGAGGAAGGTGGGGCTTGAGGGAAGCCCTTAGACAGGTTTGGGAAGTAATCCTAGGCCTGTGGAATAGGGGTGAGGCTCCTCATGGTGGGATTAGTTTAATCATGGAATTCAGAGACAGCCACACCTGTCTCTTTTGGCTGGTTTTCCCCTTCCAGTCTGAGGTTGGAGTAAGCCCAGTTTACTTGGCTAGGATTGGTAGCCTTCCTTTATCCTTATTCACTGAACCATTTGTCTTCATTTAGTGCCTTAGACTGTGAGAAAAAAGAGGGAAGAGGCTGTTGTGGAAAGAGTGAAAAGCCACCCTCCTGGGTGATTCAGAATACACTCCTACTGCAATAGCTGGTGTTCATTCCTAGGGGATTAGGGGGTGTTCCCCAAATCCTGAATCCCATCCCTTATTTATAAAACTATTTGTTATAAACACTTTTGAACAAGGATTTGGGGAACTGAGATTTTTTTTTTAATCCAGAAGTTGGAAGCTCCCTGAAGGTAGTACACTTATCCCCTCAACATTGAGACTTTCCTAATTTCGGTTTAAATATATCGAGGGTTGGCATAAGAAATTAAATGGGAATTTTGATGAACTTTTGTGGAAGCTGCAGACGATACACAAAGGCCAGAAGATAACACACAGTCTATGACCGAATACCCCAAATTTTACAATAAGGTACTGTAAACACCCCATAAAAGAAAAAGAAAAAATTCAGACTTCACAAAGGGTGGGTCAAAAATTTTACTTGGATTTTCCAGCCATGCCCCTAACCCCCTTCTATGTGGAAGGGATAACTGTAACTGTATCTTTAGTAGGCTCATACAGAGCCAAGCACATGCTTAATAAACATCAGACAAAGACAATGATTGCTACATTAATTTCTGGTGCTTCTCTGCCCAACTCAGCCCCTGTTGTTTTCTTCCCTAACCCAGGTCCTTTCCTCCTCTCTCAGATCCCCAGATTCACTTATCCCCTACACTCCTAACAGGAAACCTTTAGGCTAACCTATCATCTATTCCAACAGATAGCTTTAGCAAAACACACTTTGTAACATCCCTGACATAAAGTTATCCAACTTTTTTAAAGACCTCCAGAGTCAGGAAATTCACTACCTCCTTAGGCAACCAAGTCCCTTTTTTTTTTTTTTTTAATTTTTGTTAGGAAGTTGCTATACTGGGCTGAAATCTGCTTCCCTGTCACAGTAACTTCTCCTAATTTGTCTTGGTTTTTCTTTTGGAACTCAAGCTCAATAGGTATATACCTTATACAGGATAATCCCTCATTTATTTAAAGATAGTGATTAGTTTATTTCCTTTGATACATCCTTGTATGATTTCATGATTCCTCTCAACTCTAGTTGCTTTCTCTGGATGTGTCTGAAATGTGAAGAATAGTACTTAACATTATCAGATTTAGTCTGACCAAGACATGGCACCATAGTTACAGCTGAGAGAGACCTTCAAGGTCATTTTCGTACCACTTCCTCATTTAACAGCTGAGGAAATTGAGGACCAGAAAGGTAAGTGACTTGTCTAAAAGATCAAATATATTAGAAACAAAGTTGGAAATTGAACCTAGGTCCCTTGACTACAAATCCAACTCTCCACTAAAAAGAGGAAGAAAAAAGGAAAGAAAAGGATGGTCTGGAAGCAGAGACAAGAAAAAATTCTATCTCTTGAGATTATTGCCTTGTGATATCTTGAGCAAATCACTTATTCTTTCAAAGTTACAAAATGAGTGTTGGATCAGCTGATCTCTAAGAACCAACTGTAGGTTGTCGACCTGAAAGTTTGGTTAAAGGAGGCAAACAGGCTAGGTGATATATAAATTCATATGTTTATTCCCTTAAAGCTAGCCAAATATATGTATGGAGCCAGATAAAATCTGACTACCTGACAAAAGGAATGAGAAGGTTTAAATACATTTTAGAATAATCCCAATTCAGGGTCTCTATGTCACTCAAATTTACAGATCTCCATAAATATTTGACAATATTATGAGAAAGGAATTTTCTTAATTGAATAGGTGGTAAATACCATAAGAGAGTTGACAAAGTGTTGATTGAAATTACCACCCAGAATATCTGTGTTTTCTTTACCATTAACATGCTATAACATAGAATATGTCCAAAAGATATTTAGATAAAGAAAAGTCTCACTATTCAGGAAAAAATGTTCTTAAGTCAGCCCCATATGGCCATGTTGACATAGGAAGAGGTATTCTCTGAGTTTACTCAGAAAACAAAGACACTATTAGGTCCAGACTCTTCTTCTGGTTGATTAGTTCAGGCTCTGGCTCTTATTAGGGTTGCAAATTGATATTAAATGATTATCAAGGTCCTAGATTCTATGTAAATTGCTCTGTAAAACCTAGCTTTTATTCTGACCATCTCCTTTTTTCTCTGACACTCAATTTCCCTACTTGTTCCTGAGACTGAGGTAGAAATGCCTACACTCAGTAATTTCAGGCTATGGTCTCTCTTTCTCTCTCTTTTTTGGGGGGGGAGATAGAAAAGATCTTGGTACATTTTTTGTTTGTTTTATTTTAAATATTTTATTTATTTTTAGTTTTCAACATTCATTTCCACAAGATTTTGAGTTACAAAATTTCTCCCTGTCTTTCCTCTACCCCCACCCCAAGCTAGCAAGCCTACTGAATACCCCTTCCCCCAATCTGCTCTCTCTTATATCCTCCCCCATCCCCCCTTTCTAGTAGGGCAAGATAGCTTTCTATACCCCAGTGCCTATATATCTTATTTCCCAGTTGCATGTATTAAAAAAAATTTCTTTAACATTTGTTTATAAAACTTTAATTTCCAGATTCTTTCTCTTCTTCCCTCCTCACCCACCCCCATTGGGAAGACAAGCAATTCAATATAGGTTGTACATGTATAGTTATGCAAAATGTTTCCATAGTATATTGTGAAAGACTAACTATATTTCCCTCCATCCTATCCTGCCCCCCATTTATTCTGTTTTCTACTTTGTCCCTGTCCCTTTCAAAAGTGTTTGCTTCTAACTACCCTCTCCCCCAATCTGCCCTCCCTTCTATCATCCTCCCTCTTATCCCCTTCCCCCCTACTTTCCTGTAGAGTAAGATACCCAATTGAGTGTATGTTATTCCTTCCTTAAGCCAAATTCAATGACAGTAAGATTGACTTATTCCCTTTCACCTTCCTGCTCTTCTCCTCCATTGTAACAGTTTTCTCTTGCCTTTTATATGAGATAATTTACCCTATTCTGTCTCTTTCTTCTCCCATTATATTCCTCTCTCACCTCTTAATTTTATTTTTCAGATATCATCCCCTCTTATTCAACTGATCAACATAGCCCTCTATGTATACATGTACATACATATACACACTCACATATGTATTTATATACACATACACCCTCCTATACATACATATATATGTATGTATACATATATACATATATATTCCCTTCAACTATACTCATACTGGGAAAAGTCTCATGAGTTACAATTATTGTTTTTCCATGTAGGAATATAAGTATTTCAACTTTAATTAGTTCCTTATGGTTTCTTTTTCCTGTTTACCTTCTCATGCTTCTCTTGTTTCTTGTATTTGAAAGTCAAATTTTCTATTCAGCTCTGGTTTTCTTCTCAAGAATACTTGAAAGTCCTCTATTTCATTGAATTACCATATTTACCCCTGAAGCATTATACTCGGTTTTGTTGGGTAGGTGATTCTTGGTTTTAATCCTAGTTCCTTGGACCTCCTAAATATCATATTCCAAGCCCTTTAGTCACTTAATGTAGAAACTGTTAGATCCTGATTGTGTTCACAATACTCAAATTGTTTCTTCCTGATGGCTTGTAATGTTTTTTCCTTGACCTGGGAACTCTGGAATTTGGTTATGATATTCCTACGAGTTTTCTTTTGGGGATCTTTTCCAAGAGGCAATCAGTGAATTCTTTCAATTTCTATTTTGCCCTCTGGTTCCAGAATATCAGGGCAATTTTCCTTGAGAATTTCTGGAAGGGTGATTTCTAGGTTCTTTTTTTGATCATGGCTTTCAGGTAGTCCAATAATTTTTAAATGATTTCTCCTGGATTTATTTTCCAGGTCCATGGTTTTTCCAATGAGATATTTCACATTGCCTCCTATTTTTTCATTTGTTTGGATCTGTTTTATAGTATCTTGATTTCTCATAAAGTCATTAGCTTCCATTTGCTCCAATCTAATTTTGAAGGAATTATTCTCTTTAGTGAGTTTTTGAAATTCCTTTTCCATCTGGGCAATTTGACTTTTTAAGCCATTCTTCTCCTCATTGGTTTTTTGGGCCTCTTTTGCCATTTGAGTTAATCTAAATTTTTAAGCTGTTATTTTCTTCAGTATTTTTTTTGTCTCTTTTAGCAGGCTGTTGACTTGCTTTTTATTATTTTCTTGCATCATTCTCATTTATCTTCCCAATTTTTCTGCCACTTCTCTTATTTGATTTTCAAAATCCTTCTTGAGCTTCTCCATGGCCTACAACCAGTTCATATTTTTCTTGGAAGCTTTTGATGCAGGAGTTTCGACTTTGTTGTCTTCTTCTGGTTCCATGTTTTGATCCCTTTTTTCCCCAAAAAGGATTCTATAGTCTGATTGTGCATCCTTTGCTTGCTCATCTTGCCAGCCAATTACTTGACTTTTGAGCTCTTTGCCACAGTTGAACTTTGCTTCCAGAGTAGTGAGAGTTGTATCCCAAATGGCTGGGGTTTTCGAAAATGTTGCCAGAGCTATGAGGAAGATGCTCTCTTTACAGCCATCACAAGTTCTGGCACACTGGCCACATACCCCAGGACCCCCACCCAAGACTGTAACCCAGATCTAAGCAGGTCAAAGCAAGAGTGATTACCCTCAGAATGGTCACTTGGTCCCCCTATGCTCTGCAGGCCAGAAGCTCTGGTGATAGCCACATGGCAGCAGCTGCAGTCACCAGGATTCCACCACTTCTCACCCTGGTGGCAGGGGCCCGACTGCAGTCTTCTCCACCCAGTTCCCACAAAGTTCCCTACTGACCTTTTGCTTTCTCTTTGGTGTTTATGGGTTGAGAAGTCTGGAAACTGCCACAGTTGCTGGTGATTTACTCCCCTGAAATCTGTTCCAGCTATTCTGTGCCCCCAGTTGGAGCTGCCCCCGGTTGGGGCCACTCCGGGTCTGGGGCCAGGTAGCTCACTCGGGACTGCTCAGCCCCCAGCCAATTGTGATAGACCCTTCCTGTCAGCCTGCCAGGCTGCCTTCAGTGAGAGATTTGTTTCTCTGTCACTTTGTAGGTTCTGTAGCTCTAAAATTTGTTTAGAGACATATTTTACTGGTATTGGAGGTGGTTGGAGTGGGAGCTGAAGCAAGTTCCTGCTTTTACTCTGCCATTTTAGCCTATGGTCTCTCTTTCTTATCCAACCCCTAGGGAAACCCCATGTAGGAGATGTGGCTAGACAATGGCTAAGAGGACAAACATTAGGGTTTTAGTGAATTATAAACTAAATATAAGTCAACATTGTGAAACAGTAGCCCCCCCAACCTGTGATTTTAAACTTTATTAACTGAAACCAAATAACAAAAGCAGTAATCTCCAGTGCCAGGAGTTGGGATTCACCTTGCCCTTGTCTCCAGATCATCTTCTTATTTTTCTACCCTCTTCTCTCCTTGATACATTGAAAAAACACAGGATTTAAAGTTGTAGGACCTAACTTTAAATACTGGTTTTGTTACTTATATAAATTTCAGCAGAATGTGACCTCTCTGTGCCTTAGTTTCTTTTTTTTTTAAACAAATGCTTTATTAACTTCTGTTTTACATCATTCATTTCCGCCAGATTTTGAGTTACAATCATTTTCCCCCCATTATTCCCCTACCCAACCTCCCAGAATAGCAGTCCCACAAGATATCGCTTCCTCCAATCTGCTCTCTCCCATACCTTCTCCCATACCCCCATCGACTTTTCCATTAGAGGAAGATGAATCTTTGTGTCCCAATGCCTGCACATCTTATCTCCCAATTATAAGCAAAAGAGTATTAATAATAGTATCTATATATATTTGAAACATTTAATGTTAAGACCTCGAATTTCAGATCCATTTCCTTCCTCCCTTGTCACCCATTCCCTCTTGGGAGATAAGTAATTCAGTATATGTTGTACATGTCTAGCTATGCAAAACATTATCATAGTAGATATATTGTACAAGGCTGCTTATAATTCCCTCCCACTCATCCCACCCCCCACCTGGTCCATTCCCTACATGATCCTGTCCCTCTTCTATAGTGGGTACTTCCAACCTCCCCTCCCCCCAAGGATGCCCCCCCATCAATCATCCCTCCTCTCATCCCCCTTCCCCCTATTCTGCTGCAGGTTGAGATATCCCATTTAGTATGTATGTCATTCTCTCCCTGAACCAAATTCAATGAGAATGTGGTTTTGCCTTTTTTGCCTTCCTATTCTCCCCCTCCCTTGCAACCACTTCCCCTTGCTTCTTCTACATGAGATAGTTTACCCTACCCTGTCTCTCCCCATCTCCTCTTGCCACTTTCCTCTCTCACCTCATAATTTCATCCCTTGAGTATTCTCCCTTCCCAACAAATTCAACCTATGCCCTCTATTCATATACACACACATTCACATATGTATTCATATGACTACACACCCTTCTTCCATTATTTTCATAGTGAGAAAGATATCATCAGTCACAGTTATTGCTTTTCCATATAGGAATGTAAATAGTTCAACTTTGATAAGTTCCTTTTGATTTCTTTTCCCTGATTACCTTCTCAGGCATCTCTTGCTTCTTGTGTCTGGATGTCAAATTTTCTATTCAACTCTGGTTTTTTCCTCAAGAATGCTTGAAAGTCCTCTATTCCACTGAATGACCATATTTTCCCCTGAAACAAAATACTCAGTTTTGCTGGGTAGGTGACCCTTGGGTTCATTCCCAGTTCTTTTGCCCTCTGGAATATCATATTCCATGCCCTTCGATCCCTCAGTGTAGAAGCTGCCAGGTCCTGGGCTATTCTGATTGTGTTTCCACAATATTGAAATTGTTTCTTCCTGGCTGCTTGTAGTATTTTCTCCTTGATCTGGGGATTCTGGAACCTGGCTATAATATTCCTGGGAGTTTTCTTTTTGGGATCTTTTTCAGGAGGTGATCGGTGGATTCTTTCAACCTCTATTTTGCCCTCTGGATCTAAAACATCAGGGCAATTTTCCTTGAGAATTTCTTGAAGGGTGATTTCTAGGTTCTTTCTTTGATCATGGCTTTCAGGTAGTCCAATAATTTTTAAATTGTCTCTCCTGGATCTATTTTCCAGGTCAGTGGTTTTTCCCATGAGATATTTCACATTGCCTTCTAATCTTTCATTTGTTTGGATCTGCTTAACAGCATCTTGATTTCTCATAAAGTCATTAGCTTCCATTTGCTCCAGTCTAACTCTGAAGGAATGAATCTCCTCAGTGAACTTTTGAGATTCTTTTTCCATCTGGCAAATTCGACTTTTTAAGGCATTCTTCTCCTCATTGCCCTTTTGGGCCTCCTTTGCCATTTGAGTTAGTCTATTTTTTAAGGTGTTGTTTTCCTCAGTCAGGCTGTTGACCCTCATTTCATACTTTTCCTGCATCCTTCTCATTTCTCTTTCTAATTTTTCCTCCACTTCTCTTATTTGATTTTTTTTTTCTTATTTGATTTTTAAAGTCCTTCTTAAGGTCCTCTAAGGCCTGCAACCCGCTCATGTTTTCCCCTGGGGCTTTTGGAGCATGACTTCTGACCTCACAGTCCTTTTCCCGCTCTATGCCCCCAAAATAGGAGTCTAGGGTTGCATTTTTCTGTTTCCTTTGCCTTGGCATGTTGCCACTTAATTACTTGACTTTTGGGCTTGTTGCCACACTATGGCTTTAAGGCCAGATAGAGGAATTTTCGTCCCGAATGTGTGGGGGGCAACTTCCATTTCTGGCAAGCTGTAAACCCACCCACGACTTCCACCCTAGATCACAATCCAGATCCAGGGAGGCTAAAGCAAGAGCAATTACCCCCCCAAGACTGATCGCTGGCTCTCCCTACAATTAATTGCAGACCAGGAGCTGGAGCTGCCTCTGAAAACTACAAAATGGCGTGTCTCCTCAGTGGCTTCTAGCCCCCAGGGGAGGGAGCAGACGCATTCCCCCAAATACAGGTCCCAAAGTCCATAGGACACTAACCTCTTACTTTGTCCTAGGCATGTCTATGTTGATAATTCTGGAGTCGCCACGGCTGCTGGTGTTCTGGGGTTCCTCCAGCCGGCAGCTGGCCCTGCCGCCCTGGGGCTAAAACCTCAGCTCACGCGGACCTTGGCTCACGCGAACCTCTGCGAGTTATGTGCTGCCTGCTCCCAGATCGCTGCGCTGGTCCTTCCTGCAGGGCTGCTGGGCTGTCCTCAGCGGGAGGTTAGCTTCTCTGTGTTGTTCTGTGGGTGCTGGGGCTCCAGAAGTTGTTCAGAGTCCCCTTTTATGTAGTTTGGGGGGAATTTGGGGGCAGAGTGGCTTGGATGAGCTGTTTCTACTCCGCCATCTTGGCTCCACCCCCTCCCCCCCATGCCTTAGTTTCTTAAACTGTAAAGTAAGGGAGGGGTAGGTTAGATGTTATTGACAGCCCCTTCCAGTTCTAAATCAATGCTCCCATAATCCCTGTGGATTCCTTCTGTGTTTCCTCCCTCCCTTGTTCCTTTATCTCTTTTAAAATTTTCCATTATCTATTATGTAATTTCATTTGGTCATTTGTCTGTATGGCCACTGGTGATATGAGACCTGATCAGCCTCATAGATCAAGATAGCCTCCCTCTCCTTCCCAAGGTCCATAATTAGGGTATTTCTGTGAAGTGAAGGATGAAAGGGGGCAGGAAAGTGGGGTAGAAGGGCCTTGAACTCTTTGATCATTGCTAGAATCTTCATCAAGACTTGCTTTTTAATCTAGTAGCCTCCAGGTCCAATCAGGCACTTAGTAAGCGTTTATTAAGTAACTACTATGTGCCAGACACTGCTAAATCCTGGGGATACAAAGAGAGGCAAAAGATAGTCTCTGAGAAGCTCACAATCTGACAGGTAACAACAGGTAAACAACTACATACAAATAAGCCATGTACAGGTTAAATAGGGAATAACCAACAGAGGGAAGCAGAGGGATTAAGAGGGGTTTCAAAATGCTTCCTGTAGAAGTTAGGGTTTTAATTGGGACTTGAAAGAAGCCAGGGAAGCCAGGAGGTGGAGATTATCATTAGCAAGAATAAACCCCCAAATCTGAAATCGTTTTAGAAAGAAATTTATTTGGTCATTTGGTAGAGGAAAGTGACCTGGAAAGGGTGTGGCTCCCTCTTATATAGGCTCTGCAAGGTTTATATTCTATATAGGATTTAAATAAGCATTACCCACAAACAAACCCACCAACTTGAAAGTAAGATAGATTGAAATGGCTATCAGCAAACATAAACATTCAATAAAATTTGAATGAAGCCAAAACTAGACTTGAGTGGATCCAAAATATAAATGTTTTGGGTGTATACAGGAAATGGGGGAAATAAAAAAAAATACAGTAATTCTGGCATTCCTGGAGAGTTACTGAGATCAAGGTGACATGGTTTCAAACAATCTCTAATGACAAAAAGTTAAATTTAAATAGTGTAATAATAAGTTTCCTAAACAAATAAATAATAAAGCATTTTCCATAATTTCCCTTTCTTGGGTTTATTAAAGCCCAACATTCTCATACTAGTAGAAACATTTAAAGAAACAGAAAGTTGGGTTCTGATTTCTTTCTTTTTCTTTTGGAGGCAATCAGGGTTAAGTGACTTGCCCAGGGTCACACAGGTAGTAACTGAGGCTAGATTTTTAACTCATATCCTCCTGTCTCCAGGGTTAGTCCACTGTGCCACCTGGATGATGATTTCAAATGGAGTTCATGAAAATCCAACTCAAAGGCATCCTCCTCACTACCTAGCTCATCTAGAGCTTGACAAAATTCCTTAAAGGAAGGGATGGGAGCCATATTGGTGACAAACTTTTCCCAATGTCTCATAGAGGGATCAATCTGAGTAAGTCTCAGGGGTTATAAATCAGAGTTTTAAACTTACACCAGGAAACAAGTATACTGTGGCCACATGAATCACAAAAAATCATAATCCCATGATTCCTTCAATGTCATAAAAGTTAAACAAATTTAGTTAAGCAGTCAATCTCATATATGCCTTAAGGAAACTACCTCATTAACAGACTCTATAGGTAAATTAAGTCATGTTACAAATTAAACTATATTTAGAGGATTTGACTTACATTTCAAAACTAGAGTTAGGGAAAGCCCTCCTTATATAGTTAGCTAGAGGAATAACTAAGTCTTTTTAGGGAACTCAAACATCCTTTTGACTTCTACCTGAGGCATATCAAACAGTTAATATTATTATTCCATAAATCAATTTTGATCAGGTAAGGTTAATATAAAGAGAAGAAAAGTTGCAAGAGGGATGGCTCTGATCCCCAGACTAAAAATAAAAGGAATTTAAGCACACCCTGTTTGCAGGCAAATATAAATATTATGAATCATTAAAGCCAAAGTAATCTAGTAATGATCATCAATACTAAATAACACCAAGTCTCTTTGTTCCTGGTAAACCACTCCCAATATCCATTTAATCAACATTTTTTATCCTGAGTCCCTGACATTTCGTGTAGTCACCTGATCCTTGAAGACATCTTCCTTTGGAAATTCTGTAAAAGGCCTTATTTTCAGGGCAGCTCTGGAAGGGGTTCCTCTAGCAAAGAGGTTCCCAAACTTATTTGGCCTACCACCCCCATTTAAAAAAAAATTATGCAGTACCCAACTGGAAATCTACTTTCTTTGACCCTTTAATGTTTTTTTTTAATTTGTGTCATTTTAAAAATATATATAAATTTTTAAATGACATTTTAAATTTAATTATTTATTGTAAATTTGTAGGGTTTTTTCTTGCATTGAAATTTTAATAATGCAATATTGCATTATGTAACTATGTAGTATCATATTATAAGTAAGTCATTACAAGCATATATATACCTGCCAATGCATGCTGGACTTCCTGACAATGTGTGACACACTCACTTTAGAATCCTTGCTTGTTAAGAACTGTTGGTGGACTTGACCACTGATGAGTTATAATTTGCATTTTGTGTGTTTATTTGAAAATCTAATTACTACAAACTTTAACTCTGTTACACAGCAGATGACACATGTATGAATAGTTTTTCAAATTTTTCCCATTTTTCTCCTTTCCTTATGTTTCCACTGTCCCTTTATTTTTATTCAGTGTCCTCTCCCCACCCCCACTTGTACCAGAGGCTACTACTGAACCCCTAGATTGTTCCAGCGCCCCCAGGGGGCACTGTTGCCCACTTTGGAAACCTCTGCATTTAGCAGATTTGCTTCTCTGGTTCCAAGTTCCTATATTGGGGCTAAAATCTGCCAGTAACAAGGACTTAACACAATTTTATAAATTTTGATTTTCCAGTATTTAGATGAAAACTAGTTCAAACCTTATGGAGCCAATCCTATTAACAACAGAGCTATAAGAAGAATGTCAAATTAGGCACCCATATTTCACCTGAAACTTCAGAGAATTTCACTTGCTTTATCTCGAACCCTGACTTGTAAAACAAGCCTTTCTGTTTCTTAATATTAGCAGACAAAGACTTTAAAACTGGGGGTGGGAAGGAACCATGATTTTAAAATTTCTTTACAATTATTAATGCAATTTTATATGTAACATCCTTAATCCTGTTTTCAGAACTTATTACTAAAACATACTCAAAACCTGTATATGTTATTTGGAAGCTATCATATATCTCTATCTATCTATCTATCTATCTATCTATCTATCTACCTTGTTAGTTTATCAAAGTGAAATTTACTACTTTAATAAATTTAAAACTTTTATATCTGTCCCTATCCCCCTCTTTTGAGTATATTTAAGAATAAGATACTTTAAGGACCTAATCTTATATGTGAATATATAACTATCAGTAATGGATGGCATTCATAAGAACTTATTTACCTAGCTGCTGAGGATATGGAGTTGGCCACAAATTCAGATTAAAAAGTTATATCTTTCATACTTACATCCTATTATAGTAACTCAGAAATTTTTTTAGTACTAAAACAATAAAAACTTTTACAATTCATCTGTCTTGATTATAGAAATTTGTTATGAAAGAAAAAAGGAGGGACACAGTTATAACATTATCAAGATTGTTCTCACAAACTGACCTGACATAAACATAACAGGGTTGAAGAAGTCCCTTATCTCCAATTAGTTTGGAGAAGGAAATGGCAAATCACTCCAGTATCTTTACCAAGAAAACCCCGAATGGGAAAATGAAAAGTTAAATACAAATGAATAACAACGGAGCTGTAATAACAAAATGTCATAGTTAACAGCCAATGATGTGGCAAAGTTCCACATTTTTCATAGGGTATTATTGCCAGGCTCAAATGTGCCAAGTGGGAAAATTTCTTATTCTGAAAGGAAGTAGCACAATGGGGAAACTGAGTCAAGAGGCTCCCACTTTGACAACTCATGGCTGTCTTTTCAACTTTCCCAGGCACAGGCATTCACATATAGCAGTTCTCAGACCCTGCTTCGAGCATTACATGACATTTTCCTGAAAAGGTAGACACTGACTTAATGATAATTCAATCATAGCCTGTAATCCAGTCCCAAGATGTTTTTACCTCAAATAGGAAAATTTCACTAAGTTCTCTAAGGTAAACAAGACCTGTATGCACTAAATAGCTTCTGAAAGGGAAGCCCAATCAAAGTTCATCTCACTGCCTATTACATATAAGCTTCCTTCACTAACTAAGGTCTTTTCAATCAGCTAACCAGGACAAGACACAGATATCTGATAAAGTGGTCCCAGCAGGTCATGAGGTTGAACTGAACTGACACTTACTTTTGAGGCCTGGATCATAACTCCATTTTCACCATAATATCAAGGCAGCTATTGGCCAGTCACAGACCAGGTATATAAGAGAGTGGAGAAGAAATACTGGAAGTGAAATTAAGAAAGAAAGAGAAAAAGCTCTACCAATTTAAGTTTAATCAGATTTTTTTTTAACAGCTGCTTACCAATCCCTTGGTTAATCAAGCCAAGGAGATTATTCATTTTGCAGATTAGGCTGGCCTAGGCTAATTATAACCTCACCTGAGTCTTTTCCTAGACTAAAGCCAAACAGTCCCTTAATTTTCTGGACATCTGGAATCAGGACCTGGACTGTGTTTGACCTGAACTTGAAAGGACTCACTCTGTTGGATCTGATCTAGTGTTGATTGGGTCCTGTCCATTCTCAGTCTAAAAAACACAGAGACTTACTTAGCTTCTACATTTTCAGAAAGCCTTCAAGTCTATTCAGGGTGACGACCAGGGAAATTCCACTTCTGACACCAGAAATGTCATTTGCAAGAATGAAGCCCCAAATCTAAAATAGTTTGAGAAATTTATTTGGTTGTCTGGTAAAGAAGAGTGAAGGTAGAGCATTACAAGCATGGTGGACAAGCAGAAAAATGCTAGGAGCCAAAAGATCAAGTGTTTTGTTTAAGATATAAGGGAGCCAGTCTCATTGGATCTAAGCACATACATGTTGGGGGGGTATAAGGTACAAGAAAATTGGTAATATCTATGGAGAAACTAGGTAATGGAGGGCTTCAAACACCAAACTGTCGATTTTGTTTTTGGTCCCAGATCAAATACAGGGGATAGGGAGCTACTGGAGTTTGCTGAGTTAGGGACTAGAGGGGTTATATAACATGAATTTTTTTTTTTAAAGCAATTGGGGTTAAGTAACTTGCTCAAGGTTACACGGCTAGTCATTATTTATGCGTGGGTGCTCATTTTCTGAGGCCGGATCTGATCTCGGGTCATCCAAACTCCGAGGCCGGCGCTCTTACTCACTGCGCCACCTAGCCGCCCCTTTAGGGCAATTGGGGTTAAGTAACTTGCCCAAGGTTACACGGTTAGGTTTTTTTGTTTGTGTGGATTAAGTGTCGGAGGCCGGCTCCGAACTCAGGTCCTTCTGATTCCAGGGCCTGCGCTCTATTCACTGCGCCACCTAGCCGCCCCTTATAACATGAATTTTAGGAAAATTTTAGGAAAATCACTGTGGCATCTGGAGGATAGACTGGAGTGGGAGAAATTTGTGGCAGGCAACTAACCAGTGAGCCATTGCAATAGTTCAGATGTAAGATAAGCACCAGGCTGGTGGTAATATCAGAAAAGAGAAAGGAATGTGTTTGAGAGATGTTGTAAAGGCTCTGGCCATAGATTAGATATGGGGGGGTGGAGTGTGAAGATAGTAAGGGTCAATGGATGACGCCTAGGTTGCTAGCCTGACAGATTCTCAACAGTAATAGGGAAGGATTTGGGAGGAAAGGTAATGAGTTCAGTTTTGGACCTGTTGAGTCTGAGATAGCTAAAGGACATCTAGTTGGAGATGGCTGACAGGCAATTGGAATTGTAAGGATAGAGGTCAGCAGAGAAGTTAGAGCTAAATAGGTAGATCTGAGAACTATCTACATAGAGATGGTAATTGAATTCCTGGGAGCTGTTGAGATTACAAAATGAAGTCAAATAGAGGGAAAAGAGGGTCCAAGACAGCCCTGTGGGATATCTATAGTTAGTGAGTGTGACCTAAAGATCCAGCAAAGGAGACTGAGAAGTGGTTGGAAGAAGAGCCAGGAGAAAGAAATATCTTGAAAATCTAGAGAGAAGAGGGTATCAAGGAGAAGGGGGTGATCAACAGTGTCAAAAGGCAGCAGAGAACAAAAAGGTCATTGGACTTGGCAATTAAGAGGTCATTAGTAACTTTGGAGGAGGCAGTTTCTATTGAATGATGAGTTTGGAATCTAGATAGTGAAGTTAAAAGAGTGAGAAGAGAAATGGTGGAGGTACCTATTGTAGTTGGCCTTCTCAAGGAATCTGGCTACAAAAGAAGAGATATAGTACAATAGTTACACAGTGGTGAGGAAGATGGCAGTGTCTTCCCTAGAGCAGAAGCTATTCTGTCTGGAGGCAAAGCTGAAGTAGGAGAACCACAAGGGCCAACAGAAGATGGACGCTAACCTGGAGATCAGCCCACTGCAACCCAGGACAAATTGTTTGTTCTGTGTTCTCAAAAAGGACCATGACATCAGGAAGATGATGCCATGACTTGCAAGTGAATTGTACTTAAGTGAGGGAGGGCTGTGCAAGGTCACCAGCGTCACTTTTCTCCTCCAGAACTATCTGGGTCTAGTGGCAAGATATAGATCAGGATGACTGGAGATAGCCTCAAATCTTTTTTAAGCTCTTTCCCAGGTCTCAGTCTGACTGAGGCAACATCCATTCAGTGATTAAGGCTAGGTAAGAAATGAGGAAAAGAATGGCCTTTTTTACCTAGATAAAAAAAAAAAAATCAATCTGGGGGTGTAAGATTCTCAGGGTCAAAACAGAAACACTATTTACATTCACTCTGAACCATCAGAACCTGAACAATGAATGAACAACTGGGCCCTATTATTGGCTAATCATTGAGAGCCAGAGTTTCTTGGGTTTAAGGCATTGTCCTTAAGAAAGAAATCTACCTCTTAAATACCAAGATATCTTGCTTGGTTTCAGGGATCAAAATTTACATTTGTTTGGGCTAAGCACCAATAGGTAAGGGTATGATACCTTATATAGACAAAGGGAGGAACAGAAAAGAGGAGAGGAAAGGAACTGTATTGCCTAATTGGAACTGGCCAGTTGGGTCCCCAGTAGGGCAGCTCATACTACGTACAGGTTGTTTTTGTCTTTCATTCCTGAAGAGGACCATGACATCAGGAAGGAGGGGAGGAGGGGGAAAAGGAAGAAAGAAAGGGTGATGAGGCATTAGTGCAGGTTTTTAAATATTAGATGTAGACATGTTTGTAGGGATTGAGAAGGAGCCACTAGAGAGAGGTACATTTGTTTGCATGTTGTCTATTAGATTATAAACTCTGTGAGAATGGGGACTGTCTTTTGTCTCTTTTTGCATCCCCATTGATTGGCACAGGACCTGGCTCATAGTAGGCACTTGTTTAGTGATTGACTGAGGGAGAGACACAAGATAAGGGAATGAGGATGATAGAGGCAGTCTGCTAGAAGAAATGGGATGCATAAACGTACTTACATAGGTAGAAGCATTTGCCTTGGTAATAGGAGCATCCTCTTTGTGTGAGATAGGTGAAGCAGCAGAGAGCAGAAGGTACTTGAGTGACATAAGGACGGAGTTCTTGGCAAATAACCTGTTGTTTTTTTTTTTTTCAATAAAATATGAGACAAAGTTTTTAGCTGAGAGAGTGGGAGGTGGGGGAACCATGAGAGGTTTGAGGGATGAAAGGTTTGGATGAATCTGATGTGCTAAGTGGGATAGTATGCAATAGCTGATTATGAAGGTGTTGAAGGATTGCCTAGCAGCAGTGAGAGCCCAGTTGAGAACCTAGTCAGAAGGGTCCATTAGCCACCATCATCTATCTCTTAAAAACTACACAGATCTTAGGCCCAGGGAAAAGATAGAGTTGGTAGTTAAAGCAGCCTGCAGAAGTTTTAAAAAAAATATTGTTATATTTTAAGTTCTAAATGGTCTACACACACACACCATTTGACACAGATATTTATATATGTAAACATACTGTGCATACTTCTCTTTTTCAGTTCTTTCTCTGGAGACAGATAGTATCTTCCTTCATCAGTCCTTTGTAGCTGATTTGAATATTTATACTACTAAGAATAGCTTAGTCTTTCAGTTATTCTTTGAACAAACTGTTGTTACTGTATACATTTTCTTGGTTCTGCTCATTTCACTCTTCATTATTTCATGCAAGCCCTTCTATGTTTTTCTAAAATCAACCTGATCATCACTTCTTACAGCATAGTACTGTGTCTCAATCATATACCACAACTTGTCTAGCCATTCCACAATGGATGGGCATCCCGTTGATTTCCAGTTCTTTGCCACCACAAAGAGCTTGCTATAAATGTCTTAGAACATACAGGTCCTTTTACTTGTTCCCTAATCACTTCGGGAAACAGACCTAATAGTGGTACTGCTGGGTCAAATACAGTTGTCTTACTCTTTAGGCATTAATTCCAGATTGCTCTTCAATAGCTCAGTTCACACTTCCATTAACAGTATATTAGTGTCTCAATTTTCCACATCCCCTCCACCATTTGTCACTTTCCCTATTATTTTAGCCAATTTGATAGATGTGAGATATCTCAAAGTTGCTTTTTTCCCTAATCAATAATGATTCAGAGCATTTTTTCATGGCTATATATAGCTTTGATTTCTTCATGAAAAAGATCCTATTGGGGCAGCTAGGTCATGTAGTATATAAACCACCAGCCCTGGAGTCAGGAGGACCTGAGTTCAAATCTATCCTCAGACACTAGCTGTGTGACCCTGCACCAAGTTACTTAACCCCAATTGCCACACAGCCTGTTCACATTCTTTGACCATTTATCAATCATATTCTTATAAATCTGACAAAGTTCTCTATATATTTGGGATATGAGACCTTTATCTGAGAAACTATGAACTTTTCTCAATCTTCTGCTTGCCTTCTAATCTTGGCTCCATTGGTTTTATTTATACAACCCCTTTTTAACTTAATATAATCATAATTATCCTCTTTACATGTACAATGCTACCCATAAATTCTTCTCCTATCCACAAATCTGATTGGTAACATGCTCCATGGTTTTCTAATTTACTTATATCTCCCTTTATAACTAGGTCATGTATTCATTTTGACCTTATCTTGGTAAATAGTGTAAGTCAATACCCAATTTCTATTAGACTGCTTTCCATTTCACCCACTTTTTACCAAATAGTACATTTTTATCCCCAAAGCTTAAATCTCTGTTAAATACCTGGTTACTATAATCCTTTGTTACTGTGTATTGTTTGTTTACTTTGTTCCACTGATTCATTTTTCTGTTTCTTAGCCAGCGCTAGTTTTGATAATTGCTGTCTTAAACTATAGTCTAATATCTGACACTGCTTGTGGTGGCTCTTGAAAAGATCCCAGATGTGGGGTTGTATAGACTCTTCCAGAGCCTGGGGGGTCCACATCACGGAAAATTGCTCTTGTTTGGTTACTGAGGAACAGTGAGTGGTACGGGACTAAGTAATCAGAAGCGCTTTCTTTTAGCCCCAGTGCACTTTGGACAAATGGCCTTTAACCTGAGAGCCTTTTCTTTTTTCATTAAAATCACATCAGGATAAGGTCTCCTTCCAGGCCTAACGTTCGCTGGCCTTCAGAAGACGGAAGGGCCGGTTTTTCTCGCTAGAAGGTTGCCCCTAAGGGCTGCTTTCAGGGACCGTAGGGACATCGTGCTGTTGTAGAAGAGGCAGCCTGAGAAGTCTGGGGGCCCAGACCCCAAATCTCCTTTCCCCCTCCATGCCTCGAGTTCCTCCCTAAACGATGCTCTCCGAGGTCCCTTCCAGCTCAACGCATAATCTCAGTGCCTTAATGGTCCAATTGAGGGCTGGGCATTAACGCTGGGTCTCAATTAGTGGGGAGTAATCAAGCGCTGGATGTATTAATTAGAGAGAATAAAGACATCGCCTGGGGGAGGGATGCCAGCCAGGGCAGGAACACAGGGGGTAGGTGAGTTCGCCCGGCTTTTGGGAAGCCCCCTGCCCAGGCTTCGTCTCCCAGCCCCGTCGAGGGTCCTACACGGTTATTGGGCCAACGGTCCCACTTTTCAGCGCCTCAAGTCTAGAGAAGACCCCAAATAACTCCGAGGGACAGCTGGAAACGACCGTAGACGCCCCGCTACGGGAAGAAGCCGGCACAGCTTCCCGCGCGCACGCGCCACGGAGTCCCCTCCTCTTCAACGGCAGCGCCAGCGCGCGCTTGCGCTCAGAGATCCCTTCTCCCCTTGGCCAGAAAGTGATCCCCGTAGCTATAAGGTTCCTCCTCCTCCGTAGGCCACGGGCGCCCCACGCAGGCGTAGTACGGACTGCTCTCCGTGGCCGGAGGCGATCCCTTGGTGGCGCGAGCCTTCCTGCCACGCTTGCGCACCGTTGGCCTTCGGGGAACTAGAAGCGAGGGCAGGGGCGGGAGGAAAGAATAGAGCGCAGGTGCAAGTAAGCTACGAAAGGGAAGGGCGGGCGGTGACAGATACAGACATGCGCACTTCGGAGCGGGACGGAGGCCTGGTGGGGTCATCTCAGCGCAAGCGCAGTGCGGTGTTTGTCTGAGGGTCGGACGGGCGGGAGGTGCGCGGCGGCGGCGGCGGCGGGGAAGATGGCGGCGTCCTCCCTCGAGCAGAAGCTATCCCGCCTGGAGGCGAAGCTGAAGCAGGAAAACCGCGAGGCCCGGCGGAGGATCGACCTCAACCTGGAGATCAGCCCGCAGCGGCCCAGGCCGAGTAAGGAAGTCTGCAGGGGGGGAGGGGAATAGGGGGGAGGGGAGGTGGGCGGGGCGTCAGAGCTCAATGCCCCGCCCCCTTTACGCAAAGCCCCGCCCCTGACTTCCGGAACCCCTAGGCTTTCCCCTCCGGGTTCCTCTCCCTTCCGAGACTCCCCCCTCCCTCCCCTGACCATGGGGAGAGAGGGTCACCCTGACCCAGGGCCGTACTCCAAGCCTGGGGGAGGGGGAAGACTTCCGTTTCCCTCCTTCCTAACCTGGAGGGGGGCGAGAAACTAAACGAGCCCCTCCCCAGATTCCCCTACCTCCCTTCTCATTCGCCGTCCTCTTCCTTCCTCCTCCCTAAATCCTCTTGGGGGAAGTAAAGAGGGAGGAATTCTAGCAGCCCCTTCCCTCTGCCCCCCCTTTTCTAAACTTCTGGGGAAAGGAGCCCTTCCTTCTTCTCTCCCCAAACATGGGCAGATGGTGGGAAGGAGAGGTAGTCCCTCCTGTTTCCCAGCCTAGAGTAAAGGGAGGAGTTGTGGGGGGGGGGGAATTTTTGGTTCCCCATCTCTTCCCATTTCTCTAATAAGCGTTTATCAATAAGTAGTATGCCCTCCTTTCCACTTTTCAGGTGTTAGTAACCCCCAGACCCGAGAGGGAATTGGCTCTTAGTTTTGGGGGGAGGGAGGGAGCAAAGGATTGCTTTTTTGCAGGAATTTCAACAACCTTTCCAGTGATAGCCTTAGGAGAGGAGACCCTCCAGCATTTTGTAGAGCCAGGGGAGAGCTCCTTATTGGAAATCCCGAGTTCCTTTTCCATCAAAGCGATGAAAGCTTGGGTCTGGGAACCTGGACCTTTTCACCTAGTTGCTGCCTGAACCACCCCCCCCCCCCACTTCCCCAAGCCTCCCTCCCCCCCTTAGATGCTGGGATTTGGGGTCTTCCCCTCCATGCCTCTCCTCCTCTCCTTTCTAATTGGGAGTACCTGAGTACCTCACCTAGTAGGGCCACTGCTTTTTGGGGGGTAGGAGGCAGAAGACCATTGGCATCGTTTACCACATGATTGAGTAATGCCATTTGCCCTGGGCCACAGTTTGGGTATTTGCCTGTACCTGGATAAGCCATGAATTCCCAGGAAGTAAAATTGACCCTGGATTGGGTTTGATGAGGGGTGAGACCAGTTCCCTTTAATCAGAAAGAGAGGACTATTGGGGGAGGGGGTGCCCCTTCAGGTGTCTGCATTCATTGTTGGTTCCATCCCATTTTCCCATCTCTGTTGGTTTTCTCCTCATCTCTTCCCCTCAAATTGATTTGATGCCTCCCCTTCCCCTTTCTTCTTTGTTATGATTTGATTTCTTTCCTTTGGATCAATTGGTAGTTTCTGTTATTTATTGTGGTGTTGTTGTTTTTTTTCTTCCTTTTCCCCATCCAGTTATTGTGATCACTCTAAGCCCTGCTCCTGCCCCGTCCCAACGAGCAGGTACCAGCCTTTTTATCATCACTGCTTGGACTTCTGCATCATTGACTTAACTTGCTGCCTTCAGCCCGCATAGAACTGCTGTGTGTTCAGTTTTCCCTGTCTGACTCTCTTTCTCTACCTGAGCCATTGTATTTGTCTACCTGTTCCTGGCAATCTCTCTCTCTCTCCCTCTCTTTCTCTTTCCCTCTCTCTCTCCCCCTCTCTCTCCCTCTCTCTCTGCCTCTCTGTTCTGCTCACTATGCCTTTTGTTGTAGATTGATGTGTAGTCTCTCTCAGCCTTTGACTTTTTTTGGCTTCCTCTCTGAGATTGTCTGAGTGCAGGTATGTATGTGTGGATGGGTCTCTTTGTATCCAGAGAAGTGTGTATGTCAATTCTTTGGCTGTAGTGTAGCATGTTGTATGTGCCTTTTGTTGACTAATTTTATCTGACTGGTGTGTGTGTGTGTGTGTGTGTGTGTGTGTGTGTGTGTGTGTGTATTCTGATGATTTCTCTTAAACCTACATTCCTGATAAGTTTTGTACCCCAACTCATCTACCTGTTTCTGCTATTTAATGCTCTTGGGACCTTAGCCCAAATAGTGTTTGAGGTTGAACCCAGGTGACCCAGATAATTAGGATCTTTCTATTCCATTCCTGCCCCTTATCTAGGCCTCAGCCACCCAGGTTTTTCCCGAGTCAGCACTTGCCATGAGTAGGACCGTCCTCCTCAGTTTTCCTTCTTGCCCCCTGAGTCACCATATGAATTGGGGGAACAGCCCTGATATTCTCTGCTCCCTGGGCCTGGTGATTCCAGTCCTATTTCATCCTGAAATTGATTCATACATACTTATTGTGATACTTTGCCTGTCTTCCAACTGACTCAGTTGACCAGCTACCCCATCCTGCCTTCTGCTCACTGGGGTCCAGTTTCTGTGCAGCTGAATGAGATCTAGCAGAATAGCCACACAGCATCTTCCTCTTAAAACTTGGACCTAGAAGAAGAGTTAGCTAAATAGTGTAGAAAGTGATGGATGCCTCTCTGTTCCTCAAGTTCCATCTTTGTCAAGTCAACAGACTTGTATTACCACCATCCGTGTGTCAGGCAATGGAAATACAAGAAAAGATAAAAGAGATTTTGCCCTCAAGTAGCTCAGAATCTGATGGGGAAAAAACAAGATTTGTGCATAGTTATGTATAATGATATATACAGAATGAGCTGGAGGCAATATCAGAGGGAAGTCACTAACATTAAAGAGGACAGCAAAAGGTTTCTTGGAGAATGTGGGATTCAAGCTAAGCCTTGAAGAAATGGAGGAACTGAAGTGAGGAAGAAAAACATTCCCAGCATTAGGGACAGCCACTGAAAAGGCAGCCAGGTGATACTACCCAAGACCGAGCATTGGCCTTGGAGGCAGGGTGACCAGCCTTGGACACTTACTAGTTGTGTGTCTCTGGGCAAGTCATTTAACCGCTCTGCCCCACTTTCCTCATCTGTACAATAAAAATAATAATAGCCGCTTCCTTCCAGGGTTATTGTGAGTATAAAATGTGGAGGATGGCCTCACCTAATTGGATGAACTGAAAGACATTCATCCTAGAAAACAACCCTTCTGCTTTTCCAGGGGCCCTGTTCTCCCTAGAGACCTATCTTGGAGCAGAGAGGCCCCATTTGGAAGAGTAACCTGGAAATCATCCTGGCATTTTTGTGACCCACCCACTGCGGAAAGGGCTAAGAGCCTTGGATTGCTTACTTGAAGGATGTCAGTGGAATGGACTTTCCTTCTCTCAATCAGAATAGCCAGTGGTATTTGCCTTCAGGCTTCCCACCTGTTAAGGCTGAAGATAATAGGATTAGCCTGGAAGATTTTCTCTGGGAAGTTTCCCTGCTGAGCCAAGATCGAGAAGCTTTTGAAAGGTTGTTTTTTTTTCCTCCCTTTGCAAACTTAAAGTGCTATATAAATGGTAGTTGTTATCATCATTATTATAAAGGGCAGAGTTGGGAGATGAAGGGTCTTGTGCAAGGAACAGAAAGGAGACCAGTCACTGGATTGTAGAGTACAGGAAAGGTAGGAAGGGGCCTGGTTATGAAGGGCTTTAACAGTCAGCTTATAGTTTATCCTGAGGACAATAGGGAGCCACTGGAGTTTATTAAATAGGAAAGTGACTTGCCTAGGCCTTCACTTTAGGAAGATCAATTTGATAGCCAAGTTGAAGATGGTTTGCAGTGCAGAGAGACTTGACCCTGGGGAAACCAACCAGCAGACCATTGGAATATTCCGAGCATGAAGTGATGAGGGTCTGCAACAGGACGGTGGCAGTGTCAGAGGAGAGAAGGTGACATGTGTCAGAGGTGTTGGAGAGGTAGAATTGATAGGACTTCGCAGCAGTTTGGAGATAGGGAAGGCAATGAAGGACCCATAAGGTAGGATGGCACTTTCTTGGACTAAAAGTAACTGAGTTAACAGCCTTTTTTTCCTGTTAGGAGAGTGAATAAAACCATCTGGAAGAAGTTGGTGGGAATTTTGTTTCAAGTTCTCCAGCCCTTTGAGCTTCCCTCTGGCTGTCCTTTGACAAATTGGGCAGGCAGAGTTGTGTCTGGGAGCCAGAGTCTGAACTGGTGCGGTTTCTTTCTGAGGACAGGAGGGAGTTGAACTAGACAGTACTTTTCAGCCTTCATGCCTTCTTACTCTTGGATTCACTTCTTTCGGAAAGTTCAGTGACAGCTGTGGCAATAGTCCACCCTTAATTTCTTCATGTCTAGGCTCCTGGTCTTAAGATATAGGGTGAGCCTGAAAGGGCAGATGGTATATCTCACATCTCTTCTGTGGTTTTACTCCTTGGCCTGTTCCCTCCCCAGATTTTAGGGGAGCAGCAAATGTGGAAGTTGAAGTAAAGGATCTCTTAGGTACTTCCTGACTATGGAAAATACTCTTAACCTCTTTCTTTCCCCTCTTGTTTCCCATTCTGACCCACTGGTTCTCACTTCATAGTGAAGTTACTTGAGGTAACCTTGGGGGCCAGCCCTGAGTTCTAGTGGCTAGATGGTGAGAGGTTAACAGCCCCCAGGCTGGCCCTAATACAGATGGGACAGGGAAGAGTGGGGCGGGTCTCTAGGGTGTCGAGAGATATGGGCAGAGTAGTGAAAGTGGCACAGAGGAAGGGAGAGAAGCCAAGAAGGAAAGCACTTGGCATTTGTCCTAAAATAGCAGGACAAAGAGTAAATGGTGACCGCAAGGAGAAATACCTGAGGTGGGAAGAGGAGTAGCATTTGGAATAGCCTCATGCTCCCCTTCCATGGGATTTGCCTTGTTTTGGAATAGGAACCTTGTCTTTACTGCTACCAGCTCAATAAATGTTTATTAATCAAGGTGCTGTGCTTTGCCTGGCCTCTGGGCTGCCCAGTCCTCCCCAGAGGCCTCAGTGGACAGAAACCCTTCCCCTTAATTTAGTTCACACATGGTTAAACAAGGGAAATCTTTACACCTGAGAACCTGGGAAGTGGAGGATGGGACAGTCCAACTGCCTCACCTAATTGAACTGGAACTGAAAGACTTTCATCTTAGAAAACAATCCATTTGCTTCCCCCGGGGCCCTGTTCTCCCTAGAGACCTATCTTGGAGCAGAGAGGCCCCATTTGGAAGACTGACCTGGGAATCATTCTGGCATTCTTGTGGCCCACCCATTGGGGAAAGGGCTGTGAGCCTTGGATAGCCTACTGAAGGACCTCAGTGGGATGGACTTCCTTTCTCTCAATCAAGACAACCAGTAGTATTTGCCTGTTAATGCTGAAGATATAGGATTAGCCTAGAAGATTTTCTGAGGGAAGTTTCCCTGCTGAGCCAAAATAAACTGAAGGGTTGTTTTTGCCTCTCTTTGACCATCTTGATTTCCCCAGTCAGTAGCTCTCATCTTTTCCAGTTTCTCTTAAGCCTCTGTGTCCATTTAGCAGCTTCTTCCCTGCCCTCAGCAGTCCATTACCACTCCTGGTACGTGTTGAGAAAGCCTTCCTTCATGAACCCTCTGGCCCCCATCCTCTCCCTTTGTGACTCTGATTAGTGGAATAGTAGGACTTCTGGGTTGCTTCTATAGTTTTCCTGTCCTGAACATCAGTGTCTTTCTTTCTCCCTTCTCCCCACATTCTCCTCATGGCTGTTCAAACTTTCATATTTTTGTTTAAAGTTGTCTTTCTTTCCAGGTTTTCTGCTCCTTTCTCCTTTTAACTCTTGAGTGTTAATTCCTTTTTTTCCTCATCCCCATCCTCCATCCCTCACCCAGAGTGGCTGTCTGCCTGCCTGCCTGCAGCATGTCCTGCCCCTCCTGGGGGCTGTTAGTTGCATGAAGGGGCCAGCTCTCCTGCATGCAGGCTGCTTGACGTGATATAATTTGATAGGCTGTCAGGAGGTCTGATCTTCCCCATTCCACCCACCCCCCTTGCTTCTCAGAGGGAGCCCACTGAAGAGGATGCTGGACTCCTGAGTTCCCTTTGAGTTCTTCCTGGGAACCTGCCCCTCCCAACTCTTTAGCTTCCATCTTTCCCTCTGCTTATGGGGCTGGGTGGGCATTGGGAAAAAGCCCCCTAGAGGCCTGCCCTCATGCACAACCATAGTAGATGGAGGAGAACATTGGACAGCTGGTGCCCGGGGCTCATGCTCAGTTTGTCCTTTGGGCATCTCAGCTCTCCCCTCTCCATTAGGAGAGGACATGAGCTTGGATCAGCTTTGCAAATGGGCTCCATATGTCTTCCTACCAAGGCTTGGGGCCTCTCTGAATCCTAGCAAGCCAAGAGCAGTCACTCTTCAGAAACCAGGCCCCAGGGACTGTGCACCACATTTAAGGGCTTGTTTCCTGCGCATTGAGATGAGGAAAGAGCCCTGTCCTGAGACATTTCTGGAGGCCCAGAAAATAGACCCGGCCCTATTCCGCTTAACAGCATGATTGTGGATTAAGTGGTTTGCCTTCGTTAGGCCTCACTTTCTCCATATGTAAAATGAGGCAGTCAGCAATAACTCCTCAGGTTCCTTCTATTGCTGAGAGTTTTGTGATTCCCCCTGGCCTGCCATCTGCTTTCTTTTAGGCCTGGGGAGGTAGGGATGGGAGAGGTGAAGCTCTGCCAGTAGTAGAGATGATGTTCCTGGGGTAGCCTGGAGGGACCTAGAGGGTGTTAGGAAATCCAAGTCTTCTCTGCTCCCCTCTCCTGTCCCCTTCTCTGACCAGGCACAAATGTGCCCAACCTAGCGAAAGACCTCCTGTTTCTTTTGGAACTGCAAAGCAGACCTCTAGTTTGGTGTGGGTTCTAGCCACCTGAAGTGTCCTGTCCCTTCTTCGTTTTCCCTCTATAATCAGAGGAGTGGGAGAATGAACGATACGTTGGCCCCTTCCTCTGGGTCCAATACTAGTTAAGTGCTTTAAACTCCTTAAGGGGTAGCACTACCAGATGACTGAAAGCCAAGCTCTGTTCTGGGCTGGGAAATGGGAGGGAGAAAAAGGGGGTGTCCCTGGTTGTTCAGTCTTCAGATAGCCTTCAGCTTCTATTTCCCTCAAACCTGGGAGGTGATTTTCCTAGAGAGTTGGGGTTCCCTTTCCTGACGTCCAGGACTGAATGAGGGCACCACTTGGGTTGGTCATCTCACTTCCCTTGAAAGTGAGTCAGGTAGGTGTAGAATAGGACAACTGAGTTCTCTTCCTTTATTGTAGGAAAGGGGGTGACTCAAAGGATAAAGGTTCCTGGCATTTAGGCCCATAGCTGGGTGGCTGATCTCCTGGGTCTTTTCTACCTCTTTGGGGAAGTGGGAAGATTAATTGCAAGACCCTCAAGTGGAGGGCCAGAACCCATGGACCCTTCCTAGGCATCAGCGTGGGTTACTTAGTATTTGTCAGTTGTAATGGAGGAGCTCTTTGGGCAAGGTCTTGTGGGGCCTGGAAGGTGGGCTATCCTTGGGAAACTGACCTTTTTCTTTTCCCTTTACACCCCTGGCTGTTCTTTCCTCACTTCCTTTCTCACAGCTCTGCAGCTCCCTCTGGCCAATGATGGGGGAAGTCGATCGCCCTCCTCCGAGAGCTCCCCTCAGCAGCCCACCCCACCAGCTCGGCCCAGGCACATGTTGGGGCTCTCAACACCGCTGTTTATGCCACGAAGCATGGAGAGGTGAGGAGGCACAGTTAGAAGGTGGTCTATGGCTTAAGAGTTTCTGAGTGACTTACTAGCCCTGTGACCGGGCAAGTCACTTAACCCCAATTGCCCTGCCCTCTCCCCTCCAAAAAAGCAAAAAAAAAAAAAAAAAAGTCTCTGAGTGGAAATACAGAAAGAAGGGTCAGTGTTAGAGTCTGGAGGGAGATGTTGCTGATGTTTGGGAAGATGAGATGGCTTTGGTGAAAGCCCTGGGATTTGGCAGGGTGAGAAGAGAAGAAGCTTTGGCACAATAGGGGTGAACCTGTGTGGAATTTTGGAATAGGAAGAATGAGGAAATAGACTATCCAGGTGTTCCTGTGAGGGTAGGAAGAGTCAGTGTAGTTTGCCATTCCACTGGGTAAAGTTGTTTGCAGGCTACTGTGGCTAAGTGGCTCAGGGTTACCATCCTTTAATCTCTCCTCCCTCCAGCATAGAAATTGACCAGAAGCTGCAGGAGATCATGAAGCAGACAGGATACCTGACCATTGGAGGCCAGGTGAGACTAATTGCCATCTGTTCCCTTTTCCTGCCTGTTGCCCTGGAAGCAGCAATAGGGACCTTAACTGGGGTGTGCATACGGTTAATTAAACCTTTAAGAAGAATGTTCTAGTGATAGCTAGGGAGGGGAAAATGGGTTAGAGGACAGAGGTGGGAATAATGTTTGGTGATGGTGATTGGCCTGCTCCTCATCTTCATTAGAGGTACCAGGCAGAGATCAATGACCTCGAGAACCTGGGCGAGATGGGCAGTGGCACATGTGGCCAGGTCTGGAAGATGCGATTCAAGAAGACAGGCCACATCCTTGCTGTCAAGGTGAGACACCAGCCCCACCTGCCTTCCTCTCTCAGAGGTTTTACCACTCTTATCTCTGGGTCCAGGATGAGAGCCCTCTCCTTTGGCCCTCTTAGATTGAGAAGGGACCCTTCGGTAGAGCAGGTCACACTGTCCCACTCAAGGTGAGGCCCTGCTTCCTGCCATCTTCCTTCCCAGCCCTGACCCCTTTGCAACTCACATGGTCTTCTGCAGCAAATGCGCCGCTCTGGAAACAAGGAAGAAAACAAACGAATTCTCATGGATCTGGATGTGGTGCTCAAGAGCCATGACTGTCCCTACATTGTTCAATGCTTTGGGACCTTCATCACCAATGTGAGTGACCAGGCTGGGGTCAAGTAGAATGCTGCTTTGTGGTCTGGCCTGGAAGACGGCCCCATGCCCCTCCCCCCATTTTCTGTTCTCTATTCCCTTGCTACCCTCTTCTTCCACCCCCACCCCCACTCCCACATACCTTTATGAGTAAATCAAGTTACACGGAATTCATTCTTGGTTTGTAACTTAAAGGGTGACCTTAGATTTACAAAAGGGGCTAAAAATATTGTCTATTTTTCTCTATAAATTTCTGAGAGGTTACTTTCTTCCCCCAAAATTCTGTATTCCCATGACTCTACAGTATCTGGAAATGTGCCATCCCAGGGACAAACAAGGTACTGGGTGGGGGAGGTCCTTTCCTCTCTCCCAGCTATTTCCCCCTCATTCCCTCCACAGACAGACGTCTTCATTGCCATGGAGCTTATGGGCACCTGTGCTGAAAAGCTGAAGAAGAGAATTCAAGGGCCCATCCCAGAGCGGATTTTAGGCAAGATGACTGTGGCTGTAAGTAGATGGAGATGGGTCGGAGGCACCCTTAGGGGCCCTCTCCCCTCTTATACCTGGCTTATTGACATGGATGTGAGCCTTTCACTGTTAGGCTTGGGAAAAAGGGCCAAGAAGTCCATGTGAGTAGTGGGTGCTGTAGGAAGGACACCAAGCTCTTTACACAGAAGAGAGAAGTGACAGTAAGGGAGGTTGGGTGGTTGGGACCATCCCACCACCCGGCAGTAAACGTCCTGGCTGGGGGTGGGTGGGTGTGGTTGCAGATTGTTAAGGCACTCTACTACCTGAAGGAGAAGCATGGTGTGATCCACAGAGATGTGAAGCCCTCCAACATCCTGCTAGATGAGCGGGGTCAGATCAAGCTCTGTGATTTTGGCATCAGTGGCCGTCTAGTAGATTCCAAGGCCAAGACGAGAAGTGCTGGCTGTGCGGCTTACATGGCGGTAAGTTGTGTGTTCCCTAATGGCAGGGGGTGGAACAGGCCCTCAGCAGCCCAGGTATCATATCAGTCTAGGGGGTTGTCACCTGTCTCTGGGGTCCATCTTCACAGACTTGAAAGTTTTTTTGGAGGGGGGAAAGCAGGGCAGTTGGGGTTAAGTGAGTTGCCCAAGGTCACATGGCTAGTAAATGTTAAGGGTCAGAAGGCTGGATTTGAACTCAGGTCCTCCAGACTCCAGGGCCAGTGCTCCATTCGCTGTGCCACCTAGCCACCCCTAGACTTGAATTTTTAAAACTTAATGTATACTTAATTGTCCTTTTCAGTGTGGGGGTTGAGAGAATGGGAGGGCCATTGTGAAATACCAGAGTGATTGACTATGTATTTCATCCCTACAAGCTTGGGTGTTATTGACCTGGGCTGGTCCTCTGGCCTACAGGTAACCCTCTCAGGTGTGTCTTGGGCTGCTTGCTTTATCCTGTCCTCATGGGTATATCTGTGAGAGCTGTTAAGAAGACAATGTCTGTCTCTTCCTTTTTACCAGCCGGAGCGGATAGACCCCCCAGATCCCACCAAGCCTGATTATGACATCCGAGCGGATGTGTGGAGCCTGGGAATCTCACTGGTGAGCCAAACGGACGGGGCTAGACCCCAGCAGCATCCTGGGCACTGGGGAGGTCAAAGCAGCAGCCTTGGGGGGACTGGAGACAGTTGCAAAACAGAAGGAAATGAGTATGAAGGAAAGTAAAGTAAACATGATTCTGAAAGCCATGGGCTTGAGAGCTCTCACATTAATTTGAGACCAGGAGAGAATTCCAGAGGTAGAATTGGTGCTTCACTGCTGGTCCCCATGCAGATGTTGGATAATGACTTGTTAGGCTTGTTATCAGGGGCCAGTTGAACTTGGGTGACCTTTGAGATGGGAAATTCTGTGAAAGAGGGAACCTTACTGCCGGGGTTGAAGAGGGGGAACGAAGAAGGAAGCAGAGAAGGTGACCACTCTCAGCCCTTCTTACCTAGGTGGAGCTGGCGACTGGGCAGTTCCCCTACAAGAACTGCAAGACAGACTTTGAGGTCCTCACCAAGGTCCTGCAGGAAGAGCCACCCCTTTTGCCCAGTAACATGGGCTTCTCGGTGGACTTTCAGTCCTTTGTTAAAGACTGGTGAGTCCTCTCCTCTCCCTGAACCCAACCCTCCCCTCCCCATCTCTTCCCTCAACTCACCATGTGCCTGCTTTTCAGCTTCTTTGTTTAGCAGAGCTGTGGGCCAATATGGGCCCCAGCCACCCCAACCTCCTTTACTGCCACTCATCTCTTCTGTTTAAAGGCCCTCTCCTTCCAGAACACGGTGTCCTTCCTACAGCCCTGTTAGGGTGGGGTTAGAGGGAAAGAGGGACTAGGGAGCTGTTCTGAGCATTGCAGGGAATATAAGAAGGGGAAGGCCTGATCTCTCTCAAGGAGTTCATGGTCAAGGGGGAGAAAGGACTGACTCATTGGACTACAAGGTGTCCCAAAAGTCCAGGTGTGGTTTTATGTTTCTGAAGGTTTTAATAAAAAGTGTTTTAATAAGCTCTAAATGGCACTTAGACTTTTGGGACATCCTGTGAAAATCTGTGGAACTTCTTTGAGAAGGCAAAGATCATTGATGGCTTCAGTATTCAGGGCAGGATAGGAGGAAGAAGAGAAGAGGGCGTTGTTGGCAAGAGTATTCCAAAGTATTGTCAGGGGACGTGGGGGAGTGGCCAGTGAAAAGGCCTGCTTGGCTTGGTGTGGACAGACAGTACTTGTGAAGGACAGTTGGGAGAAAGTGGAGCTATATTATAGAGGTTCTTGACCACAGGCCATAGGAACTGTAGACCAGCGGTTCTTAAGGGTTTCAAAAAATTTGTTAATGGTAAAAGATTTCTACAGCAGCAACCAAAAATTAATTCAAAATCAAATGCCTAATAAATTGGATATGTTTCTGGTTGTTCCAACACCAAGCATTTTGCACTGCGTGTGCCCTCAGGCCATGCAACACCAACAAACACTGCTGGAAAGTGTGAAAAGGGGGTCGAGGTCACCGCCTTAAAAAATTTAAGAAACCCTGCTAAAGACACAGCTTTTAAATGGGGGGGAGGGGAAGTGCCTTTGGAACTGCTTGAATCACTCCACCCAAAGAGTGGTCATGGGTGGGGCAGGGTAGGCCTGGAGACTGTGAAGATTGCATATTCAACACATTTTGGAAACAGGTGAAGCTGGGAAGGACAAATGACAAAACTAAATTTTAGAAAGCTCTTGCTAGCTAGAGCAATGATTTCAGCCAAATAATGTGAATTCTGATAGGGGTAAATGTGACTTTTCAGGTTTGTGTTTCCAAAATTAATTCTGTTACAAGAAGGGGAAAGCAAGACACTGGCTAGAGTGAAAGACATATACAGGTTTTATTGGACCACAGACTTAGTGTGACTGAGCCAGAGACAGTGAGACTCTGTACTGGGCTAAGAGATGTAGGAGCCTCTGAGTTTGCCAGGGTCTGCCCTGGGCAGCCCATCTGTGGGGCATCCTGCTCAGTATGGAGCAGTAGGTTTTAAGACCACACACCCTCACCCTTGAGAGCATTCCCCAGGAGGGTTGCCAAGATCATGAGAGGTAGAGCTAAGCACCATATAAAAATCTAACAAAGGAATAAGGGCTGTTTGGGTCTGAATTAAAGAAACTTCTGGCAGGGGAGTAAGGGTGAGGTAGGAAGGGCCTTGAGATGTGACAGCAGTCCCTGGTAACTTGGAGGATCCCATGAGGGTGGCACAAGGAGTAGTGACTAGGAGCTTCTATCAGACCATGGCCTGATAGAACATCTGTCAGTAGAAGGAAGGGTCCCAGTGTGGGGTGAGCGGCTGCCTTCTGGAGAAGCAGTAATGGAGAAATGATTCTTGGTCAAGTATTGGTTGGACCAGATGGCCTCTGAGTGACCTTCTGGCTCCTGATGCCTAGGACATTAGAATAGAGAAGGGGTAGAAACTGGCTTTGGGGCTGCTGGAGTCTCCCAAGTCTGTCGTGATGGATGGTGGCAGTGAGAGTGGAAGAGAAAGAACTTGGGGACGTCCTAGTATCTGGTTAGGGGACAGAAATGCCAAGTTCAGTTTCGGACAAGTTGAGTTTGACGTGACATAGGGACATCTGACTGGAGATGTCCAGTATGGCTCTTGGACCAGAGATGCCACATATGAAGAGTCATCTCATTAGACAGGACAGTGGGAGCTATGTAAGGCAGGCTTGACCAGAGATGGTTCTCAGGGTCCTAACCAAAACTTATCCCAAGCGCAGTGCCAAGCCCAGCTCTTGCTCTTTTGGCCCTAATTTCTGACAGTTAAGCCATTTCCCTTCCATCCTAGGATGTTTTCTTCTCCTTCCAGGAGTGCTCAGTCGTGCTTAGGCTGTGCCAGGCTCTAGTGACCAGGACTGGAGGCTAGGAAGTTTGGAGTTCTCACCTGAAAGCATGAACAGTCATTTCTTTAAAACTCTTGAAGATCTCTTGAGCAAGGAGCGTTTGGTAGGCTTGTTAGATAGCAGCCCTTTGGGGTGCTCAGTTCTTGGAAAGATAGGACAGGCTGGATTGACTTGTCAGGTCCTTTCCCATGTTCTCCTGTCCCCTCTAACCTACCCTGCTCCAGGATGGGGAGTGGCCCCTGTGTCATGTACTCATACATCTGTATTCTTATTCCCTAGCCTTACTAAAGATCACAGGAAGAGACCAAAGTACAATAAGCTACTTGTGAGTACACATTGCCTGTTTCCCTGGGGCTGGCCATGGGGGCACTGAGCTTCTCCGTGGCCCTGAGGAAGCGGGGAGGAGAGAGGCCTGGAGCTATGGTTCTTAGGCCTACCCCTAACTTCCTGTCCTTCTCAGGAACACAGCTTCATCAAACGCTACGAGATGCTGGAAGTGGATGTGGCGTCCTGGTTCAAGGATGTCATGGCGAAGACTGAGTCCCCCCGGACAAGCAGCATCTTGAGCCAGCACCACCTTCCCTTCTTCAGGTAGCCAAGTGGTGACCAGCACGGCCTGGGAGGGTCTGCAGGGGCTGGGGGAGAAGGGGGCAAGACAAATGGCCAGTCAGCCTGCTCCTCCCCCTACTCCAGCTGCAGCAGGGGCTATGCCACTCCGGCCCCAAGACGTACCAGTCTTCCACTCGCCTCCCCCCATGCTGGCGGGCCAGATGTCACATGGAGCTGGGGAGGGAGTACGGAAACATGGACAGCCACAGAGAGCTGAAGACAAAGTGGGGGCCCTCCAGACCTGCCTCCCCCCACCCCCTGCCTTTCAGCTGAGGACATACTGGCACCGTTTGGGCCTCCGGCTCCTTTCCTGGGGGAGAGTTGTACGTCCCCCTCCCCCTGACACTGTGAACAGAAGATGGAAGACAGGTCCACCATTAGACTCTATTTATTCAGTTGTAACCTCTGGGCTTGGGTGGGCTCCTGGAGGCCCAGGAGAGAGCTGCCTGAATCCTTATTCTCTTTGCCCTCTCTCCTGCCCACTCTTCTGGCTTGAGGATTCAGTTTGCAAGCCACAAGGGCTGGGGTAGGGTGGCCTGGGAGGGGTTGCTTGCTGCTCTGTGGGTGTCACTCCCAAGGTTTTTGTCCCTGGGAATGTGGGGGGGGGGCAGGGGAGGAGCACGTCTGGCCAGCTGGGGGTGGTCAGGTGGCCTGCAGTGGGTCAGTTTTTCTCTTGTTGATCTCAGGGGGTCCTTTATGGAGTTTATTTTATTTTATTTGGGGGGATATGATGGGGTGGGGGTGGGGCGGGTTGATTCTTATATGGGGGTGTCGGTACCTTCAGAAACTTTTAACCAAAGTCGTGTTTGGCTGCTTGTGGCAGTGGTTCAGCAGCGGGCAGGTGGTGGGGACTACTTTAAATCTGTACTTTGTTAGGGCAGATTGTGGGTCCTGATTCCAGGGGTGTGGCATCTCCTGAGGTGCACTGGGACCTTCAGTGGCCAGGTGGGTGTGTGGTGGGACCTCCCTCTTGCTTCCTCCCTTCAGTGCATGCTCTTGAGGAATTGACCAGGTCCCAGCCTCCCTAATCAGTCAGCCTTGAGCCAGACCCTAAGGGTTGTTTTGTCCCTAAGGTGGAGGGATCTGGTTCCCAGCTCTGGAGTGAGTTGAAGATCTTGAATGCCTGCTTTGCGCATTTTAAATGCACCTTCTTCCTGGGGCCAGGGTTTGGAGAAGCTGTAGCCACCAGGGTCCAGACAGCTGCAGGGGCTTGGTGTTGGCGAGTCAGAAGGCAGCAGACACTGGTGTAGTGGGGTCATAGAGAAGAATGGTGAGTGAGACTAGCAGGCAGGCCAGAGGGGCTTGGAAGGAGGGAAGGAGTGAACGACAGTGCAGGTCGGAGCAAAGGAATGCAGAAGAACAGGGGCTTCAGATGGAGAAATTGAGAGGTTGGTAGAGATGGTTTGAGGATGTGACATGGGGACAGAGGTAGGGAACAGAAGAGAAATCTTAGAGTGGATCAGGGCATTTAGGAAGGGTGGTAGAGGGTGAAGAGGAAGTGTGGAGGGCTACAGGTCCCTGGCCTCAGCAAGCAACCCAGGCCTTCCTTCAACTCATCCCTTGAGCTGGCCCTCCATTCTCCAGGCTCATGGGTAAACTAAGGCCTAGTGCCTGTTCCCTCTGCCTCCTCAAAGGACTGACCTTTGGGGCTCCTCCGTTCCCAAGGCTGACATGAGAGGGGCTGGCTGTCTTCCCACCCTTCCCCAGGAAAGGAGACAGGGCAGGACCCTGGAGAGCATCCAGGCCCTTCAGACAAAGACAGGAGATGAATTGGTCCCCATGGCTGCCTGGCCCACCTTGGCACTAGCCTTGGCTGGGCCCCAGAGAAAAGGCAAATGCAGTTTTATTGCATTGTTTCTTAATTATTATTATTGTTATTATTATTATTTACATTTGATGCGTGAATAGAGGTGGTTCTTGACCACCCCCTGCCTCCCACCTCAGCCTCTTCAGAGCTTTCAGGTGGCAGGCAGGCAGGTGGGGAGGGTGGGAGGGACAAGGAAGAGGTATTTTTTTTTTTTTTGGTGATGCATGCAGATCAAATGGAAAACACACATCACACACACACTCACACACACTCACACAACACAGACCCAGAAGGCCCTTCCCCCAAACATGGGCACCAAGGCCAAAGGTGAGGATAGCACAGCTTGATGGACTTCACTGGCTCAATATAGGCTTTAGCATCTATCCTCCTGTAGTCTTTAGTCTGTTCTCACTGGTATATTTGCAGAAGGCCGCATGTTAAAACTAGAGGAGTTACCTTCTTTCTCTGGCCAAAAGGACATGGGCACCATCTCCCCCTGAACTTGGCCACGCTGCCAACAGAAAGGGATTTGGGGAGTGTGCCTTTCCCCACCCCCACCTCCAGAAAGCTGTCTGGGGGCCCCTTTGTGCCAGGGGGAACCAGAACACTTCTTCCCCCATTCCATCTGGGCATCCAGTACCCATCCCCCCTGAGCCCTGGAGCCAGGTAAAATGACTTTCACCCAGGGGGAAGGTCTTCTGCTCAGTGGCAGGGCTAGCTTGGCCCTGTTTTGTAACTGTCCAGTTTTATTTTAATTTAACTATTTTCTGTTTTGTGAGCATGCGTGCTCTTTCCTCTTCCCTGGGCCCACCCTCATTTCAGTGTTAAATGGATATGTGCCACCCTCCCTCTCCTCTCCTCCAGCTGAGCTTCCTGAGCTGATTCCCAGGCTGGGTTAGCCAGATGCCTGAGCCACCCTATCCCCTCTTCCCTCTCAGGATCAGTCCTGGGACCCTGGCCAATTTCCCAGGGAGAGGCCAGGAGAGCCAGTGTGGGGGGAGGGGGAGGGGGAGAGCTGAGTGGACCTGGGGCCTAGCCCTCCCCACCCCCAGCTTGTGGCCCCGGCTCAGCTTTGTACCTCGTGACTGAAGGCAGTGCTGGAAGCATGTGGCTGCCCCCTCCCTTATTACAGGGGTTGGGAGAGGTGGTGGGTGCCTACTGGGGGGCACCTGGGCCAGCAGTATTGCCCCATTGTCCCTTTTTCAAAAACAAAATGCCCTTGTTTGTAAACCCTTCTTAGAAGCTTGAAAATAAAAAAATAATAATGATAATAAAAAACAACCACCAAAAAAAAATCCCTTTTCCTCAGCTGTGTCCAGAGTGGGGAAAACGGCGGGTGGGGTGGGGTGGGGGTGGGGAATGGAGTTTGCTCTCGGGGCGGGGTAAGAAGAGGAATAGAGCTGAGAGACAATACGAGCCACTTCCCACCTACCTCTGGAGTTGGCTTGGCTCCGTGTGGGGGTGAGGGAGGATGGGCTAACCTTGAGGGGCTGGCTCTGGGGCCTTGGTGGGACAGCTGAGAGAGCTCTTGTGGCCTAGATTGGGTGTTTGACCTTCCTGCAGGTAGGTCTGGTGAGACTTCTTAATCCCATCTCTCCCAAAATAGGGCCTAGGGCCTTGAGCTCCTCTTCCCTGCACCAACATGCTCAGCTCAGGTGTCACTTTGGTACCTCCCCCAGGTAGTCTGAAGATTTGGAGATGGCCCTGACAAGATAGCTTCCTTTCCTGTACCCCTACCCACCCCATCTGCTTCGATCTGGACCCCTGCCAATGGATACCCTTCACCATCTTGCAGGAGGGGAAGGCCATGTGTTTACAATTCTGCCCAAGTGCACTACAGACAGCCCCAGACCGGCTAGCTGCCCATAGCCTGTCTACCCCCATTCCTCATCAGCACTAGTACTGGGTGGGTCCAGGAGGACAGCTTCTCGATTCTCCAGCACAGACTGCAAGGACACTGGGCTCCCCTGGAGACAGTATGATGGGATTGGCTGCTTTCTTCCTTCCCTTCCTCCTTCAGATTCCTACACCTCCCCCAGGTAGAGTGGGTTGGTGCTGGGGGTATTGGTAAAGCTATATCAACCCTCATCCCAGTTTGTCCTGCCCTCGTGAGCCCTGTTTCCACCTCTTGGGGTTCCATTTTCAGTTAAGGGCTATGAGACCCTGTAGACTTCAACCTTCAGGCTTCTGATTTAGCTTTCCTTCACTCTCCACCCCTTGAAATTCTGTCCCTTCCTGGACATGCTGCTGGATTGCAACCACTGGAGACCCATTCTCTGTCTTGGAAGGTTCATCTTGTCTTCTGGGGCCAAGGGGCTTAGTTTGGCAAAGTGGGAGAGCCAGGGAGCTCAGCATTACTGCTGAGGAAGGGAAGCTAGTGTTGGTCACTTTGCCTAAGAAGGGGACAGCTTCGCCTCCCCTTCCCTCCCAGGTCTACCAGAATCTTCCTCTCACCATTGCTCCCAGGACCCCCCTGGGGGAGGTAGAACCCGGCATGAACGTGAGTAGGGGCATTGGTTTTGGAGAGGGAGGAGATGGTAGCAACAGATAGCCCAGACTCTTCAAAACACCTGACTGTCCTTGCACTTACCTGCCCTAAGGATGAATGGGGCTTATCTTCCTCGTTTGGAGGGGCAGAGTTCCAGGGAGGTGAAATTATTTGTACAAGACCACAGAGCCAAACCTAAACTCAAGTTTCCTGAATGCCAGTTCTGGGCTTTTCCACCTGGCAAGGCTAGCCCTCGCCTACCCCTATGCCCTTGTATATGAATTCCACTTGATGTGCCTTCCGAAGTCCTCCCGTTATATTGGTGTGGGGTTTTCTACAGAGGTGGGGAGTTAAGAAATGGCCGCAGCTGAGAACTGTGCTTGAAAGGGTTGGGGGTGGGAGTGAGGAGGGATAGCTAGTACGAGGTGGGTTCCTCAGAGCCAGCATCATACAGACTTTCCCTGTGGCCAGTTTGCCTGTCTCCTGCTCTGCCCAGCCCTGGACCTCGTCGCCCACCCTTCAACTTGATTGTCTCCAGCTCAGACACATTCCGGAAGTTCCCAGGGCCATGTGTGGTACCTGCCAACAGTCCTGTGTTTGTGGAGGTGATGGAGGGAGGCTAGGAACTGGGATGCAACGGGGGCCTACTGATGGGATGATGGGGGTGGAGTGGGGGAACTCAAGTGACGTGGTTTGGGTTTTTTTCAGTGTTGGATTTGAATTCCAAGGCCCTGGGTTCATACTCTTCTTTTCCCATAATTGCTGAGTGGTTGTTTGTTTGTTTCATTGCTCTGGGTTCTGGTTTAAAGTCTATTTATTTATTTATTTGCAATTTTTGGAGGGCAATTGGGGTTAAGTAACTTGCCCAAGGTCACACAGCTAGGTTTTTTCTTTTGGGTGTGCGTTAAGTGTCTGAGGCCAGATCCGAACTCAGGTCCTTCTGACTTCAGGGCCGACGCTCTACTCACTGCGCCACCTAGCCACCCCTTTAAAGTCTATTTAAAAAGGTATCCTGGAAGGTGCTGGAGATACAGAGGAGAGGGGTTTGAGCCAGGGCTCTGCTTACTTGGTATGATCTTGGACAAAAGGTTTAACACCTCTGGACCTCAGTTTCCCCATCTGGAAAATGAGGGGGTTAGATTGGATCTCTGAGGTCCCTTCTGGCTCTTCTCTGTGATTCTATGGTGGGTTACAGTGCGGGGTGGGAGGGTTGTATTATATTTCCAAAATCCCAGCAGTAGAACTGTGAACCATGGGTTAGAGAGTAGGTCCCACCTTGAGGAATGGAGGTTTGGGAGCCCAGCTGCCTCAGCCCGTCTTACCAACTGGCTCCCAGTGTCCCTTTCCTATCCCTCAGGCCTCCTTGGCTCAGCCCTCTTCACAATGGGGCCTTTTTTTGCACCGATGTTCCCTGTCACCTTCCTCTGACCCGACCCAGGGCTCCCCACTCCTGCTGCTGCTAAGAGGTGGCTGTCCAGCAGAAGCCTCTGTCTCCTTCCACCCCCCATCCCCCGGGTCCCTGCCCCAAACCAGACTCAGCTTCCGCCTGCGCCCCATCTTCAGCGCCTCTGTACAGTTCCTGCACTGCCAACTGGGACTCTGCCGCCGTCGGGGTGCCCCACGGAGAGGTCCCCACAGTGCTGACCAGCCCCCAAGGGTTCGTGAGATTTGGGGGGGGGACACTGATTCTTGAAGGGAACAAGGGTAGGGGAGCAATTGATTTCTGGCTTGATGGAGGTTTCAGGGTGGCATCTGGATCTTTAGGTTGTTCTAGAGCAGAGGGACAAGGGTGGGAAGGGGAAGATAGTGAAAGAGGATCTCAGCTTCCCTTATTCACTCTGGGTCTCAGTGTCTCTCCCAGGATGAAGCCTGCACCAGCAGTGGAAGCAGGGAGGAGGTCATTGGAGAAAGCCCCCATGTACACACCCTGTCCCAGCCCATCATTGTCACCGTGCCCCAACCCCTCCATAGGCCCCCTCGAATTCCTCTTGGTGAGACCCTTTAGCATCTTCCTCAGTGTGATTTAGAGGAAAAGGTTGGGGGCTGAGGGAAGGCTGTGTTTCTGAATCCCTGAGGAAGGCAGTGGCCAGGGGTTTGGATGACTGGGTTCCCAAGGGGAAGAAGACTAGGGTCTACCGACCTGGGTTAAAGAGCACAGTGCAAGGAGTTTCAGGGGCAAGATCTCTGGCTTCTAGCCCCTTCTTCTCTCCTTCCAAGATCATTCACGAACTGGGCTGGGCCAAGTCCTGCATCCTGACCCACAAACCCCAGGCTGTGGTGGCCTGGACCCTGCCCCAGTTGTGGCCATCGCTATATCTGCCTTTGTCTTGGGGGCTGCCCTCACTGCCGGCTTGGGTCTGATCTATGTCCATACAGGTATGAGGGCTCTGCTTTCCTGGGGCCCAGACTGGGATACCTCCCTTGGGAGGCTCGTTGAACATTCAACAAATGTATATTTGCTGGGATTCCTGTACTTCAGCCTGTCTCAACCAAGGGAGGGTCTCTCTCTTTTCTATCCCCACAACTGGGGTTCTGAGGATTCCCCTCCCCCAGGTGGGATTTGGAGGGACTGTCACACTCCCAAATCAAACCTACATTCTCTTTCCCAGCTCCACCCCCACCAAGAGCAGCCCCCAGTGGGTCTCCAAGCCCCTCCCAGCCTAGGAGACCTCAGTGAGTGCAGGTAACTGGGGGACAGGATCAGGGAGAATTGGGGTGGTAAGGGGATCTTGGTTGTGGTGCATGTCACTCAGGGTCTTGGTGAGGGGGTAGGCCTGGAATTCTGGGAGAAGCCATTAAGAGAGAGAGTGTCCAGCAATGTGGTATGGTGGGAAAGAACCTAGGACTTTGAGTAAAACACCAGAGTTCAAGTCCCTGCACTCCCTCTTTCCTTTTCAGAGCCTCCATTTACTCCTCTATGAAATAAAGGGGTTAGATTAATGATCTCTAAGTTCCTTTCTGCTTCTAAATCTTCTCATTCATTCTATGATACCTTTGCTGCAGAGTCCTTCTATAGGTAGAGCCCAGCAGGAGCCCCCATCCTCTCCTCCCCTCCTGGAAACACTACCTCCAAGTCTCTCTCTACCTAGGATCTCCAAACCTGAAAAAATAAACCTGATTTTTCTGCAGCTGTGGACCCCTTTTTGCAGTGATGGGATGGCTGTACAGGATGGGGACGATGGGAAGAAGGGAAGGTGAGGGGAGGGGATGTCACATCATGCAGGGATTGAAAAGACCTGGGTTCTTTCAAGTATTGGTTCTTCCACATACTACCTGTGTGGATGTTGGCAAATTAATTTCTCCTCTCAATTCAACAAAAATGAAATGAGCACTATGTGTGTCAGGCATATAGAGCAGTCTTTTGCCCTCCATGAGCTTATATTTAACTGAGAGGGAAGACACACATGCAACCTGTTATCCAGACACACACAAACCCCCACCCATGCAAAGACCCTGGGCACACAGGAAAAGGTCTAGTTTGGAGGTCTACATTTTAGAGACATGTTAGACATGGGACTTGACCTAGGTCTTTCTGCCTCCATGGCCAACTCACTCTCTATACCACATCAGCTTTACCCCTAAAGAAATCTTTAAACTAAAGCTTAGATATAACTCTTGGCTAGGTTTCCTGAAAGTGGACATAGGGCAATCCCCAAAGCGGATGATGTAGAGGAAATCTCCTTTATGTCTAAAAGACCAGAACCTAGAGGATTGTGCTAAGTAATTTAAAATCTCCCCTCCTTCATAGAGGAGTTGGGGCTCATGAACATTGTCTATGAGCAACTTCTCATCAGCTAAGCAGTCCCATGCACCTGTCTCTTCCATTTACTGCTTCTTCAGGTCAGCATGAGCTGCTCCAGGGTTGGAGAGGAAGATAGAAGAAATCTGTCCAACTTCTCCTTTTGACTCAAAAATAAGGCACAAGGAAATAGGAAGAGCGGGAGACCTCTCAGTTTGCTTTGTAGACCATGGTGAAGGAAGAGGCAGCTCACCAATCAATGGTCTAGCCTCTGAGTTGGACACTTGTCATTCAGGAATCAGCTCTATTCATGGAGCTGATTCAGAAGCACTCCTTGTGTCTTTGGCAAGGTGCCAGAATACATCCCTACCTACACCGGAAGTGCCATTTAGATACCTACAAGCAAAGGTCCATTCCTTATAATATTATCCATTTGATTAGAGAGCTTATTAATTTCATCAGAGGTTCCTCTTATCACCCTTCCATAATCTTCCAGCTCAATACTAGTTATACAAGAAAATCAAACTGGGTTGGGGTGCTTTGGTATGCATTGGTACATATAACCCATTCTAAATAGTTCTCGGTGAGTAGGGGAGGTTCAGGCATCGATTGACCCAGACTACCTCCTTCAGTGTTTTGCACTAAGAATCTCAGTTCTTAGACAAATATTAGAAACCAAGCCTTCCGTAGCTGGTAGGCATAGAGATGATGACCAACCTCAAATGCATTGTTATGAAAATTCAAAAAGCAAGCCATGTTTTGCAGAAGTTCCCATTGGTTGTCATTTGGCTTGGCTTTTGTAAAGGACTATCTCAACCTAAAAAATTAGGAAAAAAAATTAAAATGAGGAGAAATAGCAAAAACAGATGAAAGAACGCAACCTTCCCCCCACCCAGAGAAGAAATCTAATCCCAGTTTAGCTCACAAGATGTGGGACTCCTCATCAGAGAGGACTTTGGATCTATTGGAAATCTACCCTTCGTTCCCATGTGAAGAACCAGACTATTCTGAACAAAAATCAGCTTCTCCAATGGATCCCTACGATACACAAGGCAATCTAAGTGGAGGTCCAGACAAATTGTCTTAACTCATCATTATGTCACTAGCCCATAACTTCATTATCCTAGACAAGAAATTTCATGTGTGACACTGGTCCAGCCATTGGTGTGTGCATTTTAGTGGATATTCCAGTTGACACTTGAGCTGCTTCAGTATCAAAAGCAGCCCCCATGGCTTAAGTCCTGCCTTCTGCAAATCTAGAGAAAGAGAAATTCACTTGATTGTCAGATAACAACTTAGGAGAGAATGTAGTTTATAATTTTGCCCACCAGGTGGTGGACTACAACCATCGGCTGAGTGGTCTTATCAAGGTCATTTTGGCGCATGTGCAAAAGGTCTCTTTTTTATATGAGCAAACAGTGAATTCTGCCAAGCCTCTGGAGCCGTGTCATGGAAAAACTAAAACAACCCTCATTGACCTGAGTTTCAGACTCTAGTCAAGCAGTTATTAAATGTTGCACCAAAAATATAAAAATTAAAGAGACCTTTTGCTCATTATAGTCCTGCCCCAAGGTTTGACTGTTAAAAAAAATCTTCAAAATAAAGTTCAAGTACAACTCATGTCTAGATTTCCCTAATTGTGGGTGACAGACCCCAGCTCCTACGTAGGTATCCATTGTACAATATGGATATTGAGTATGGGACAGCTTAAATAAAAGGACCTACCCTCTATCCCCCCAAAAAGAATAAGAGAAAAAGGACACATTGGAGCCCTGGAACAAATGCATAAAGATAGAGCATTAATAGTCTATTCAATTTTCCCAGATGGATGAAGACTGTGAGCACTGCAGAACAGTCATTTCCCTTTAGCCAACCTGTACTCTGCGAGAAATTCTTGGTGATAGGGAAGAGATTTGCAAGATCCAGATCTCCTGATTTGGCTCCAGTCCTCCAGTTACAGGAACCAGGGCGGTGATCCTCTTCTTTTTTTTTTTTTTTTTAAACAATTGGGGTTAAGTAACTTGCTCAAGGTTACACGGCTAGTCATTATTTGTGTGTGGGTGCTCATTTTCTGAGGCCGGATCTGATCTCGGGTCATCCCAACTCCGAGGCTGGTGCTCTTACTCACTGCACCAGCTAGCCGCCCCGGTGATCCTGTTCTTTCTTTGAAAAGTATATTGTTGAGGGAGTCTTATCCTTCTCAGAGATGAGGGTCCTAATTCTTGGGATCCCCCAAATTTTGGACTACCCAAGAATCAAGGTCAGCAAAGCCCAATCTCAGGCAGGATCTTTCCTGCTCAGGATGTATGCAAACATATACCTCCCTTTGCCATGTGCTTCTGCAATAATTCTATACATGCCCTGCTTGGGTAGGGAAAAGTTTATCCTGAGGAACTTTAGTTTCAGAGTTGTGTTCAGAAAAATAAACTCTCTCAGAGATTCTTAAAGAGGAGACAGGGGAAAAAAGACAAATAGAAGAGATTAGGATGGAGGGAAATACAGAGTTGGTAGTCATAACAGTGCATGTGAATGGGATAAACACTCATAAAATGAAAAAGAATAGCAGGATTGATTAGAAACCAGAATCCAACCACACATTGTTTACAAGAAACACTTTTGAAACAGAAAGTTATATATAAAGTTAAAATAGGGGTCTAGAGAAGAATCTATTATACTTCAGCTGAAGTAAAAAAAAAAAAATCAGGGGTGGCAATCATGACCTCAGACAAAGTAAAAGCAAAAAAAAAAAAGATCTAATTAAAGATAATCAGGGAAACTACATTTTGCTGAAAGGTACTATAGACAAAAAATTAGTGTAAATACTGAACATATATGCACCAAATTTCACAGCATCTAAACTCTTATAGAAGAAGCTAAATGAGTTAAAGGAAAAAATTGTCAGTAAAACTCTAATAGCAGGGGGAACCTCAATTTACCCCTCTTAGACCTAGATAAATCTAATAAAAAATAAACAAGAAAAGAGTTAAGAGATTAATAGGATTTTAGAAAATTAGATATGATAGACTTCTGGAGAATATTGAATGGGAATAGAAAGATTATATCTATTTATCAACTATTCATGGAACCATCTGTATTAACAATGCAATATTCACTATGCCTATGGCAATTATAAATAGGCTTATGTGGTTATTAATCACAAAATATATCAGTCTCTCTATATGGGGGATAAAGCCAGAGAATTTATTAAAATACCAAATAACCGAGTCCCAAAACCAGAAAGTCAAAGCCATCAGGGTAGTTATGAAATTGGCACAAGTAGTTAACATAGTAAACAACCCCATTCTTAAGCCTTCAAAACAGAACAGGCTACTTCAGGCAAAGGTCCTTCTCTCCCGACTCTCAGCAACTGCTCAGCATCCAGGAAGTGTGCTCACAACAGCTCCTGCCCCCCACAGTTCCAGTTCCCGGCAGCCCCCAACAAGAGTCCTTAGCAGAAATTCTGGCTGGCTTAAAAAAAGATTTGGGCCTCCACCTCTACCTTGGCTGCTGCTGCTGCTGCTGCTGTGGCTGTGGCCACCAACAGTCCCCCAACAGTCTCCAACGGAACTCTAGCTTTTTTTTCCTCTTACTCTTGCCCCTCCCCTTCCTGCTATGTCAGCAAGTCCAATGGGGCATGGAAGATCTTTAAATCCCATAACCCTTACATTCGGCCCCAAGATCTTTCATGTCCCTTACTTGGCAAAAATATATTAGGAATAACTGGTGTCAACAGAATTTTACAACAATATAACAAAGATAGCACACAATAAACACAGAAAACAATATTTTAGGGTGGGGTTTGAGCACAAGCTCCCCATCATTCCTCCCCGAACAAATGGGGCCCCGAAATCTTGGGGTAAGGGGCAAAGATCTCTTCTTCCATGGCTACTTGCTGCTAAAATTGGATGTAGAGCTGTCCCTGTCCAAAGGGGTCCCATTTGAGAGGTCAGTTCTTAATGTGCTTGATGCCAAGTCCAAGGGTGACATATCATAGTTGCAGACAGGGGGTGACATCCAGCTTAAGCTATCAGGTGTCTATAGGTGGAGGGTACCAAGCCTGTGGAAACAAATCTAGCAAACAAGGTAAACAGACAAAAAGCCAAGAAAAAGCAAAGAGAAAATAGCCAGACTACTGTAGCCTCACTCACGGTAGAATATATGAGTTAAGGGTACAATTTTGTAATCATCTTCTCCGGAATAAACAATAGTTACAGTGTTATCCCTCCCATGTGCTATAATCTCTTCAGCCTTTGGAATATCATCTGGCTTCCTTTTTACCCATACTTTAGCTCCCGATTTTATTCTATCAGTAGAACCAAATCCTTCAGTTCCTCTGACAGTTATTTTGGAAGGAAGGTCAGTTTTTACAAGTGGTATTGTTTTACAAGGAATGATAATCACTTGGACTATCCTACCATTTTTACGAATCTGTATGGGCCCTTCACCTAAATTATGGAATGTCACAGTAGTTGATCCATTCTTCCAATATATTGTTAAACCGATATGGGGTCTACAATCTCCTCTGTATATTTCTTTAATCTGGGCTGGGGCCTGGCCTATTTCCTATTCACCCTGAAGGTGGGGCAAACTTGGATACAAAGATTCTGATTCAGGAGTACCTGCAGGGGTAGTTCTTGCTTCCCTATTCATTCTAATGTTAAGTACATTTTCTTGGTACAGCTTATGCAGCTCTTCAGTTGGAATACCATCTATTCTTCTAAAGTCCACCCCTGCTCTCAATAGAGCAAAAAACAGTTCCCTTCTAGTTGGTGTATTTTGTCTCTGAATCCTCTGGCTATTTACTCTTCTCTCTCTAGGCAATTTATCTTGTCCCCATTCCCCTAGGTCACTTAATTGTGAAATCTTATCCAGCACCTCTGAAAGAGGGTGCCCTATTTCTCCAATTAATAAAGTCAGAATTAAGTGCTTATAAGCAGGAAGAGCAGTCTTCACTATGATATTTCTATGAGGAACTCCTAGGGGGGTTTCATAATATGCATTTGCATCTCCAACCATGATGGTAGTTTTCATTACCTCTTCCTTTAGCTTCCTCATACAATCTCTAAGTGAGTACCAGGGTCTGTCTCCACTAGGCCACATAGAGACAGTAGGATATTGCTTTCTGCATCCCTGGGCAACTAAAGCTAACAGAGTAGTGTTTCTGAGGCCTCCTCCCACATGGTAGTCCCTAAAAGCTTGGTGGACAAAAGGATTCTGACTGATACTTATGAATTTTAAGCAATCCTCACTGTCCAGTGTTATTCCTCCAGCGCCTTCATCAGTGATTCTTACTATCCAAGACACTAAAGACTCTCCCATTCTTTGGGTGAATCTAATCAATATGTCAGTAATCTCCTGTTGAGTGAAATCCTCAATTATCTCCTTGGACTCTGTTTGGTCCTGGCACTTCTCCTGTCTTCTTCTTCATATGGGGAGAACTTCTATGTTAGAAGACTCCTCATCTAACCTTGTTGCATTCTCCACACACACATTCTCCTGGCAGCTGTCTAGGCAACTCTGCCCAGCCTGTACAAAAGCTGCATGCGCATTTCTTCTGCTAGGTTTTTGCTTCCTTTTAGCTAGATGAACAGTAGCTTTTTCCTGGACCACCTGAGTCCCTCCAGTTTGCTCTTCTGAATGCTGTGACACAGAAGAATCCTCAAGCAAACCAGCCAACTCCCTAGCCATCTGAGCTCTTTCCTCCAGCAGCTTATCCCTACTTTTACACATGAGGCGATAACTTGTTAGCAGGACCCAGCCTCTCCTGCCAACTCTTTGCCTGGTTCTATGGGTATTCCTTGCAAACATCTTTCCAAATCTCCAGGTTCTCCCTCTTTTAGTCTTGGTTCCCAGTTTTCACAGGGCCCTGTACTTTTGGCCCATTCTCTGGCTAGAGAGGAATAAGGCAAATTCTCCCATCCTGGGATAGCCATTTCTCCCTCTAAAGCCCCCCTGCTTCCAAATAGAGGCCTGATATTTTGTGATCCCATCCTCGTCGCCAAATGTATTAACAATGCAATATTCACTATGCCTATGGCAATTATAAATAGGTTTATGTGGTTATTAATCACAAAATATATCAGTCTCTCTATATGGGGGATAAAGCCAGAGAATTTATTAAAATACCAAAAAACCGAGTCCCAAAACCAGAAAGTCAAAGCCATCAGGGTAGTTATGAAATTGGCACAAGTAGTTAACATAGTAAACAACCACATTCTTAAGCCTTCAAAACAGAACAGGCTACTTCAGGCAAAGGTCCTTCTCTCCCCACTCACAGCAACTGCTCAGCGTCCAGGAAGCGTGCTCACAACAGCTCCGGCCCCCCGCAGTTCCAGTTCCCGGCAGCCCCCAACAAGAGTCCTTAGCAGAAATTCTGGCTGGCTTAAAAAGAGATTTGGGCCTCCACCTCTACCTTGGCTGCTGCTGCTGCTGCTGCTGTGGCTGTGGCCACCAACAGTCCCCCAACAGTCCCCAATGGAACTCTAGCTTTTTTTTCCTCTTACTCTTGCCCCTCCCCTTCCTGCTATGTCAGCAAGTCCAATGGGGCATGGAAGATCTTTAAATCCCATAGGGGCGGGGGGAATGATGGGGAGCTTGTGCTCAAACCCCACCCTGAAATATTGTTTTCTGTTTTCTGTGTTTATTGTGTGCTATCTTTGTTATATTGTTGTAAAATTCTGTTGACACCAGTTATTCCTAATATACTTTTGCCAAGTAAGGGACATGAGAGATCTTGGGGCCGAATGTAAGGGTTATGGGATTTAAAGATCTTCCATGCCCCATTGGACTTGCTGACATAGCAGGAAGGGGTGGGGCAAGAGTAAGAAAAAAAAAAAAGCTAGAGTTCCGTTGGGGACTGTTGGGGACTGTTGGGGACTGTTGGTGGCCACAGCAACAGCAGCAGCAGCAGCCAAGGTAGAGGTGGAGGCCCAAATCTCTTTTTAAGCCAGCCAGAATTTCTGCTAAGGACTCTTGTTGGGGGCTGCCGGGAACTGGAACTGCGGGGGGCCGGAGCTGTTGTGAGCACACTTCCTGGACGCTGAGCAGTTGCTGAGAGTCGGGAGAGAAGGACCTTTGCCTGAAGTAGCCTGTTCTGTTTTGAAGGCTTAAGAATGTGGTTGTTTACTATGTTAACTATTTGTGCCAATTTCATAACTACCCTGATGGCTTTGACTTTCTGGTTTTGGGACTCGGTTATTTGGTATTTTAATAAATTCTCTGGCTTTATCCCCCATATAGAGAGACTGATATATTTTGTGATTAATAACCACATAAGCCTATTTATAATTGCCATAAGCATAGTGAATATTGCATTGTTAATACACCATCACAAAATTTAACATGCATTAGGGCATTAAAACCTCACAAGCAAATGCAGAAAAGCAGAAATATTAAACACATCTTTTTCTCACCATGACACAATAGAAATTATATTCAGTAAAGGGCCTTTGAAGCATAGATTAAAAATTAATTAGAAACTAAATATCTTAATCCTAAAGAATGAGTGAGTCAAAGAACAAATCATAGAAACAACCAACAATTTCATTAAACATAATGACAAAAATGAGACAATATGTCAACATTTGTGGGAGGTGGCCACAACAGAACTTAGGGAGAATTTGTATCTTAAAATGCTTACATCAATAAAAGAGAGAAAGAACAGATCAACAAGTTGGGCATGCAACTAAAAGATTTAGAAAACCAACAAATTAAAAACACCCAATTAAACACCAAAGTAGAAATCCTGAAAAGTCAAAGGAGAGATTAACAAAATTGAAAGTTAAAAAAATTGAACTAATAAAACTAGAAGCTGATTTTTTAAAAACACACACAATAAAAATAGATAAACCACAGGCTAATTTGACAAAAAAAAATAATAAAGCCAAATTACCAGTATCAAAAATGAAGGTGAATCCACAGCCAATGAAGAAGAAACAAAAGCAATTTATTAGAAGCTATTTCACCCAACTGTATGTCAATAAAATTGACAGTCTTAATGAAGTGGTAGAATATTTACAAAAATATAAATTGCTCAAATGAACAGAATAGGAAATAGAATACTTAAAGTAGCTCTATCTTAGAAAAAGAAATTTAAGGGGCAGCTACATAGTGCAGTGAATAGAGCACCGGCCCTAGAGCCAGGAGTACCTGAGTTCAAATCTGGCCTCAGACACTTAACACAAAAACTAGCCATGTGACCTTGGGCGAGTCACTTAACCCCAATTGCTCTCAAAAAAAGCAAAAATAGAAAAATAAAAAGAAATTTAACAATCAGTAAATAAACTTCCTAAGGAAAAAAAAATCTCAGGACCAGATGGAGTAAAGGACTAATTGGAACAATTAATGTTAACATTACAGAAACTATTTTTAAAAATAGGTAAAAGAGTCCTACCAAATTCCCTCTATGCACAAATATGGTCAAGTTATATGTACTATATATATATATATGATATATATATATATTCATATATAGTATATTAATGCGATGGAATACTTTGGTGGCATAAAAAATATGGTGAAGGGGATGGTTTCAGAAAAACCTGGGAATGGGGTGGCTAGGTGGCACAGTGAGTAGAGTGTCGGCCCTGGAGTCAGAAGGACCTGAGTTCGGATCCGGCCTCAGACACTTAACGCACACCCAAACGAAAAAACCTAACCGTGTAACCTTGGGCAAGTTACTTAACCCCAATTGCCCTCCAAAAGGCAAAAAAAAAAAAAAAAAAGAAAAACCTGGGAACACTTGTATGAACTGATGCAAAGTGAAGTGAGCAGAACCAGGAGAACAACTTTTATAATGGCAATATTATAAATATAATCAACTTTGAAAGACTTAGTAACTCTGATAAATACTAAATACAATTACAAAGGACTCGTGATGAAACATACTTCTACTTCCAGAAAGAAAGCTGATAAACTCAGAGTACAGAATGAAGCATATTTTCTTCTCTTTCTCTGTCTTTTGGACATAACTAACACAGAAGTTTATTTTGCATGTCTAACTAACTATATATTTGTAATGGATTGTGTTTGTCTTCTCAGTGGGTAGAAAAGTGAGAAGATGGATAGAGAGAATTTGGAACTGAGCCAAGATGGCAGAGAAAAAGCAGTGACTTGCTTGAGCCCTCTCCCAAACCCTTCCAAATACCTGTAAAAAATTACTCTAAACAATTTCTAGAGCTACAGAATCCACAAAATGACAGAGTGAAACACATCTCTAGCCCAAGATAGCCTGGAAGGCTGACAAGAAGGGTATATCACACAGGTCTGGGAGAGGAGCACAGTACAGCATGGGTTGCACTGGCAAGACAGGGGTGGAGCATGCCTCAGGCCCTGCTGTGGCAGTTTCTACTTTACAACCCACAAATGCCAAAGACAACATAGAAGGTCAGTGGGAAAACTCTGGGACCTGTGTGAAAGAGGAGTGTGATCCAGCCCCAGCCCTGGGGTGGCAGAGGTGGTGGCAGCAACACAGCAGCAGCAGGAGTGACTGCTTCTGGAACTCTGGGCCCACAGATGGTGGGGAATTGAGCTGCTGATACCAAATCCCTGAAGCCTGGGACAGTACACCCATCCCCAGCCCCATGCCCAGTGCAAACAGAGTCCTACCCTGACAAAAAGCTAGAAAATCAAGGATTTGGCTGGGAAGATGAGCAAACAGTATTAAAAAACCCTCAAACTATAGAATCTTACTTTGTTGACAAAGAAGACCAAAACATAGAACCAGAAGAAGACAACAAAGTCAAAGCTCTTGTATCAAAAGCCTCCAAGAAAAATATGAATTGGTCATAGGCCATGGAAAAGCTCAAAAAGGGTATATCACAATCAAGAGAAGTAGATTTCTTGGGAAAAGAAGTGAGAGTGATGCAAGAAAATCATGAAAAACGAGTCAACAGCTTGCTAAAGGAGACTTAAAAAAATACTAAAGAAAAAAACACCTTAAAAAATTACTAACCTGAATGGCAAAAGAGGTCCAAAAAGCTAGTAAGGAGAAGAATGCCTTAAAAAGCATAATGGACCAAATGGAAAAGGAGGTCCAAAAGCTTGCTGAAGAAAATAATTCCTTAAAAATTAGAATGGATGGGACAGCTAGGTGGTGCAGTGAATAGAGCACCAACCCAGAAGTCAGGAGGACCTGAGTTCAAATCCAGCTCCAGACACTTGACACTTAACTAGCTGTGTGACCTTGGACAAGTCACTTGACCCTAGTTGACTTGCCTTCTCTCAAAAAAAATTTTGGAATGGAGCAAATGGAAGCTAATGACTTTATAAGGAGTCAAGAAATTATAAAACAGAAAAAACAAATGAAAAAATAGAAGACAACATGAAAAATCTCATTGGAGAATTTAGAATTGAAAATAAAATAAAATTGAATTAAAAAAAGAAACCAATTCTATCACAAAGAAAAACCAATTCTATCACAAAGTGTAATGTTAATATGCAAAAGGACCTAGTGGCAATATGTTTTTTTAGATTGTTGAACTTTTACTTATCTGACCTTTTACTCAAATTAAGGATTGTTCCCCTGATGTACATTTTAGCATACCTTGTTCATATCTTTTATCTAAATCCAGATACAGGTCACTTCATGTGACCAAGAGTTAACCTTTATAGAGAACTGACCTGATAATATGGCCTGATAATGTAGGATCTGGCTTTTTTACATTCTTCAGCTATACTGTTTACTTCTACAAAGCATCAGATCTATACAGGCTATCTAAAAATCAGATTTCTAACATCCACAAGAGCTGACCCAGAGTTTTCCTTTGATGGCTGACAAGAAAGAATTTACTAAATAAACATTACATCTTGCCATCACCCTAGCAGGAATACGTGTTAAATCCAAGCCTTGGGAACCAGGTTTTTCCCCCCTTTAATTCAATGTTTTCCTGCAATGTCAAGGGGCTAAGTTGCTCAATCTTGAGTTTTAAAAATCTTTCATTAACACATTTGTGCATCTAGTTGATTTATATAAGATTTTTGTATGTTGTTTTGATGTTTTCACATGATAGTAGAATAGAAAAATCCATACATAAGTCATCCTATGAGTGGAGAATCATAATTCCTAACAAGTCATTGTGTAGGAAAAAATAAAATTAATGCAAGTAAACTGGGGTGGGGTGGGGGGAGAAGAATATGGAAGGAATACAGGACTACTACTACTGCTCACCGCCACACTAATTTTCTTCACTATATGACACATTATAGCATTTGATAACTTGAAGATTGATTACTATAGACCAATCTTGGAGAAGGAAGTGACAAACCACTTCAGTATCTTTGCTAAGAAAACCCCATGGACCATATGGTCTGTGGGGTCACCAAGAGTAGGACAAGGCTGAAAGAATGAACAATAAATAGACCAATTGAATGGACAATCCTCTTGTACTCCCAGAATATCTCATTCATGCTTTCTTTTATATGATGTTTCTTTGTGTAACAGAGTGGTTTGCACTGGGTCTCAATGTGTCATTCTTGGCATATCAAATTTGGAGTATGACATATTTTGTCGGAACTCTTAAGATTCTATACAATAGACTCAAGCCAGTTAAATGCATGCAAAAGCCACAAGATGAAAGGATTCTATTCAATAAGAACTTGTTTTGAGAATTAGCTCATGCAACGTGATCAATTACTTTTTTTTAAAAAAAGCTTCTATTTTAAAAATATTTCTAATTTTTTATCTGTGTAGAAACTATTTTCATGTTATGCTTGGACAAAGAAACTCAGTGAAATTACATATCAGTGAATATAAAAGGATTGTCTGGTATTGACAGTTTTGAACTTGTACACCTTAAATAAGAACCATAATTTTCTGAATAATTGAATTAATTATTGACTATCTTTAGTCTGTTGGAAGTTTTTGTTCATAGGAATTTCTAGCAGCTTATTTTGGTTTGAAGAAAATATTAATCATAAATTAGCTGTAGAGATCAAGTACTTTCAAAGGACTAAACATTTTGTATATATGACCTTGTCAGAAGCCTTATAGGTTTCTTTATATATCATGTATTAGCTGATATGAATATATTTGCAAAAAATAAGGATGTTGGGGCTTTTTCTTAATATTTTAGTATTAACCCTATTTCCAGGTGACCAAGAAATTTCCCATAATGGTTCCATAAAATTCATATACTTTAATTCTTAAGCACAAACGAACCTGTAAATACATACTAAATTATCTTTAAAGAAATGCATTTTAAATGTTTTCATTTGTGGTGATCAGTAAGAAGTTCTGTGTTCTAATTATTGTTACAATGCAGCAATAAAAGAATTTGCAAGTTATACTTTAGCTGTTCAGAAAAGAACATTGTGAACATTGTGTAACCACCCTACCATTCCTCAGTGTGATACAATAAATGTCTAAAATTAAGATTTCTTTTTCAATGCCTTGTTTCAGAAATTACAGATCTCTCCTTTAAATAGCTTAATCTGCAACTACAATAAAGGCATATTAGGTACATTTTAAAAACCAGTAATGATCACTAGAATTTATGGAGCACTCTGAGATTTATGAAGTTCTTTATAAGTTGGATCCTCATCACAGCCCTGAGAGATAAGGACTGTTTATAACACACACACACACACACACACACACACACAGGCAAACATTTTACATATGAGAAAACTGAAAGGATAATGTCTTTCTCTGGGTCAGATAGCTAGGAAGTATCTGAGGTTGGATTTGAACTCAGGTCTTCCTTACTCCAGGCCCAATGCTCTACTGCACCAGCTAGTGCAGTCTAACAAAGAATTTAATAAGTGCCTTCTATGGGCCATGCACTATGATAAGGGTTAGGGATACAGAGAAAGGCAAAAATCATCCCTGCACTCAAGAAGCTTACATTCTAATGGGGGAGTTAATGTGAAAACAACTATGGAAATAGAAAACACTTATAGAAGAAGAGGAAGAATCTCAGAGGAAAGACATAGCTTTGAAGGTGACCAGAGAATGCCTCTTTCAAAGGTAGCATCTGAGTTGAGACTTGAAGGAGACCAGAGAAGCCCGGAGAGAGAAGCATCCTGATCACCAGCTGGCCATTGAAAAGGTACAGAATTGGAATCTTATATGAGGACCAGCAAGGAGGTCGGTATTAACAGATGAGAGAATATTTGTATGGGAATAATGTGTAAGAAGTCAGAAAGACTGGTTGGGAGGGGCCAGGTTGTGAAGAACAGGGCGTTAGTTCTACAGGCATCCCTCAGAGATAATTCTACAGGAATCCCTCTAGATCACTGCAATCAAGTGACTATTGCAATAAAGCAAGTCACATGAAGTTTTTGGATTCTCAGTACATATAAAAGCTATGTTCACACTATACTATAGTCTACTAATTAAATGCGCAATAGTATTCTTTTTAAAAAACCAATGTACATACCTTAATGAAAAAAATTTTATTGCTAAAAAATGCACCTGAGCCTTTAGCAAATTGTAATCTTTTTTGCTGGTGGAGGGTCTTGCCTCCATGCTGATGGCTTCTGGCTGATAAGGCTAGTGGTTGCTGAAGGTTGGAGTGGATGGGACAATTTCTTAAAATAAGACAAAGAAGCTTGTTGCATCCATTAGCTCTTCCTTTCACTTGAATACTTAGAGACCATTGTGGGGTTATTAATTGGTCTAATTTCAATACTGTTATGTCTCAGGGATTATGGAGACCTGAGGAGAGGGAGAGAGATGGCTGGTCCTGGTCTGTGGAGCAGTCAGAACACACAAAATTTATCAATTAAGTTCTCTGTCTTATATGTGTGTGGTTTGTGGCATCCAAAACAATTACAATAGTAACATCAAAGACCATTGGTCACAGATCACCAGAACAGATATTATAATAATAATAATAAAGTTTTAAATATTGTTAGATTTACCAAAATGTGACACAGAGACATTCTGTTGGAAAAGTGGTGCCAATAGACTTGTTCAACTCAGTGTTGCCGCAAACCTTCAATTTTCAAAATAATAATAATAATAATAATAATGCAATATCTGTGAAGTGCAGTAAAGGGAAACATGAGGTTTACATGTATTTAGCTGGAGTGCCAACACTCATAAGTCTGTGATGGTAGTGGGTGGACCATAGTCTATTCTCTCCCAAGCATATTCAAATCCTAGGATCATAGTTTTAGAGTAGAAAGGATTCTTAGAGGCCATCTAATCCAACTCTCTCATTTTATAGAGGGGAAAACTGAGGCCAGAGAGGAGTCCTTGCCGAGAGTGTGACTTACTTAAAGTCTCATGGGTAGTTAAGTTGGAAAAGATGGGACTTACAAAGTACCTAGGCAATACCCCATACCACATTGCTTTCCCCCAGCAAGGTCAGTGCCTGGGTCATTAACTTTTGACTGGAAGCCACTTGGTGGTAAGATGCCACAGGAAGAGATCCAGAATTTACAAAGTCCAGCTGTGAGGGGGAAAAGGGAAAGGTGGCCCCATCCATTGTGAAGAAAGAGAAGTGGGGGAGGGGGAGAATGATGTCATAATTCAGCAATATTATGAAAACCTTCCTTAATTCCTTCCTTTTTGGTCACCCTCAGCTTGGCCTGGTCTCCTCCAGCTCCGACCCAGGTAAGCCCAGCTACCATCCCAGTCCTGGCTTGGCTGTTGAATATTAGGGAGGTGGCCCTGGCCCCTGTTCCCACTTGCTGAGTCTCATTAGCTATGGACTTGCATTTAGATGACTCCCAGGCTATCAGTCACTCTCCCAGCCTCCACCAGGGGCATCCCCAGTCCAGCACAATGCTGGATGATGTGAGCCTGCCGGTGGATGTGGACATCCCCTTTGTTCTGGGAGATGGGATCGTAGAGAAGACAGGTGCTGTGGTCATCGACATGGGAACGGGGACCTGCAAGTCTGGCTTTGCTGGGCAGGCAAAGCCCATGTCTACTGTGGCCACTGTGCTTGGCCGCTTGCCAGAGAAGGCTTCAACAGCAAGGCAGCCTCAGCTGCCAACCTTCATTGGTGAGAGCGCAAGAGAGCACCGAGGACTCACCCTGATCCACCCCTTGAGGAATGGCATCATTGTGGACTGGGAGGCAGCAGAGACCCTTTGGCACTACATTTTCTATAATGACCTGGGAGTGGCCCCAGAGGATCATGCCCTTCTTCTCTCTGACCCACCATTCAGCCCCACCACCAACCGGGAAAAACTGGTGGAGGTGGTGTTTGAGTCTCTTCGCTGCCCGGGCATGTACGTGGCCTACCAGTCAGTGCTGTCTGTCTATGCCCATGGGCTGGTCAGTGGGCTGGTGGTGGATATGGGCCATGGTGTGACTCACACTGTCCCAGTGTATCAGGGTTATAACTTGCCCCATGCCACCGAGAGAATGGATTTAGCTGGGGCCCACCTGACAGCCTACCTGGCTGAGATGCTTCGGGGTGCTGGCTACCTCTTCGGCGAACGGGACACCTCCCTGGTGGAAAGCATCAAACACCAGTGCTGCTATGTAGCTGCTGACTTCATCTTGGAGCAGAATCAGCCCACAAAGGACAGCAGAGAAAACTTCCAGCTGCCTGATGGACAGGTCATCAGCCTTGGCAAAGAGCGTTTCCAGTGCCCTGAGCTGCTCTTCAATCCCCCTGTGATGCCAGGACTTGTACCGTTGGGAATCCCTGACATGGCCAAGGAAAGCCTGAGGAAGGTGCCTAATGAGGCACGTGAAGACGTTTCCCAGAATGTCCTGCTGTGTGGTGGGTCTTCCCTCTTCCCGGGGCTAGAGCAGCGCTTCACCAAGGAGCTGCTCCAAGGGGCATCTCCCCAGATTTGCGTGGTTGTGTCTGCCCAGCCCCTGAGGAACTACTCTGTATGGATTGGAGGTTCCATCCTTGCTTCTCTCCGAGCTTTTCAATCCTGCTGGATCCAACGGGCCCAGTATGAGGAACAAGGGCCATACATTGTCTATCGGAAGTGTTATTGATGCTGGCGAGTAGGCGGGTGGGTAGCAAGAAGCAATAAAGGAAGACGCTATATGAACCCCAAGTCGAGCCCCTGCTCTCTCCTCTCATAATGTCCTCCTGTTGCCTAGTGCCTCTATCCCCAGACTTTTCTGTTCTATTCATAGCCTTCCCTTCTTGCTTCTCCCCTCTACCCTCAGAACCACAGGCTTCTGTCTCAGAGAGGCAAGGGGTACTGAATTTGGAGTAAGACAATCTGGGTTCACTTTACTTCATGTGTGACCTTGGGCAGATCACTTAACCTCCTGAGGCTTCAGCTTCAGGGACCCAGGAGCTCCTGACCTCTGGAATTCACAAGGATGCTTTCAAGGCTGGAAACAGCCGTCTCAGGATCAGTTTAGTCACCTGTGCTCAGAGAAAGAAAAACAAAGCAAAAGAGACAGACACAGCCTTGAAATACAGCCTCAGGATCCTCTAGCCAGCATATACACTTGATGTCTTGAGCAAGCAGCCACTAGAGGTGGGCAGGAATCCTCCTCCACTCATGTGAAGTCTCAGAGAGAGCCTTCACAGAGTCCCAGCACATTGGATAGATAGGAAGGTCTGCTGAGTGCACTGCTCCTCTGGGCTCAGTCACTGACCTGCTTTGGGGCAGCAGCCTCTCCCTGCTGCCCTCTTAAGATTGT
>WOXC01005661.1:165000-215417 GCA_011680675.1 Gymnobelideus leadbeateri | reverse complement strand
TCTACTCTAGGAATTTGGATGCTATACCACTTGGTGCATATATATTAAGTAGTGATATTGCTTCATTCTCTATGGTGCCTTTTAGTAGGATATAGTTTCCTTCCTTATCTCTTTTAATTAGATCTATTTTTGCTTTTGCTTTATCTGAGATAAGTATTGCTACCCCTGCTTTTTTTACTTTAGCTGAGGCATAATAAATTTTACTCCAACCTTTTACCTTTACCCTGTGGGTATCCCTTTGTTTCAAATGTGTTTCTTGAAGACAGCATATTGTAGGATTATGGTTTTTAATCCATTCTGCTATCCGCCTCTGTTTTATGGGAGAGTTCATCCCATTCACATTCACAGTAATGATGACTATCTGTCTCTTCCCTTCCATCCTATTCCCTCCCCTGTTTATGTTTTTGTTTCTTCCTTCTCCCTTCCCCTCCTTGAAGTTTTCCCTTTTGACCGCCCCCTCCCTCAGTGTTCCCACCCAGTGACCCCCCTTCTTAACCTACCCTCTCCCCTTACTACTATTTCCCTCCCTTATAATCCCTCCCTTTAGTCTCCTCCTTTTCACCCCCCCTTACCCTCCCACTATCTATAGGACACAACAAATTTTTATACTTATCAGAGTAAATTACTCCCCGTTTGATTCCAAACCAATGAGAGTAAATTTCAAACAATGCTCCTCTCCCTCCCTCCAATTCCTCTATTTAATGAATTTATGTGTCTATTCACGTTAGATTCTTAAACTTCACTGATTAATTTGATCCTTCTTTGAACCAGAACCAGTGAGAATAGTGTTTAAATGATGTTCCTCTCCCTCTTACTTTCCCTTCTTCTATAGTGTGTTTTGATGCCTCTTCAGATGGCATATTTTACCTTTTCCTAGCTCATCCTTTCCTTATCCTTTCCTTTTTCCCATTACAGTACCATTGATCCCCTTAATAGTCTTTTTTTTTTTTAGACTCCATGTTAGTGCATTCATACCCACACCCTCTAAGTATAACCCTTTTGCAGGTCATGATAATCATAGAGATTTCAAATATTGACAGTTATCAGCTCCACATATAGGGATGTGAACATTTTGCTCTTGTTGCATCCCAAGTAATGAGCTTGTGTTTGTGGGTGTGGGTATGTGCACTTCTGCATGTGTGAGTCTATGTTACCCTTGTTTACCTTTTTATGTTCTTCTGGAGTCTTGTAATTGGAGATCAAATTTTCCATTGAGCTCTGGCTTTTTCATTAGGAAAGTCTGGAAGTCCCTTACTTCATTAAACGTCCATCTCCTTGCCTGAAAGATTATGCTCAGTTTTGCCGGGTAGTTAATCCTTGGTTGTAGTCCTAGCTCTCTTGCCCTACGAAATATCAAATTCCAGTCCCTCCGCTCTTTTAATGTAGAAGCTGCTAGGTCCTGTGTGATCCTAACTGTAGTTCCTCGATATTTGAATTGTTTCTTTTTGGCTGCTTGTAGAATTTTTTCTTTAATCTTATAATTCTGGAATTTGGCTACTATATTTCTTGGAGTTTTCAGTTTGGGATCTCTTTCAGGAGGAGTCCGGTGAATTCTATCAATAGCTATTTTATCTTCTGATTCCAGGACCTCAGGACAGTTTTCTTTGACAATCTCTTGGAGGATGTTGTCTAGACTGCTTTTCTCATCATGGCTTTCTGGTAGACCAATAATTCTTAGGTTGTCTCTCCTGGATCTGTTCTCTAGGTCAGTTATTTTTCCAGTGAGATATTTTACATTTTCTTGCAATTTTTCGATCATCTTGTTTTTTTCGATTGACTCCTGCTGCATCATAGAGTTCTGAGTTTCAGTTTGGTTGTATCTAATTTTTAGTGAATTATGGTCTTCAGTAAGTTTTTGAAGTTCCTTTTTTAGGGAGGTATTTTCTTTTTCCAAGTTGGTCATTGCCTCCCTGATTTGGTCTTTAAAATTTTTCTTAAGCTCCTCCAGGAATGCTATTTGGGCTTGAGACCAGATCATGTTTCCTTCTGTGGTCTCTGGTGTGGGCAGAGAGTCTATATTGTCCTGTGTGTTTTGTTGTTCTTGCCCTGCATAGTATGCTCGAATAGACTTTCTTGCCTTCCCCTTCTCCTTTTCAGCTTCCTTCCTTCCCATTGTGACTTCCTGTTTCTTAGTGTCTCAGGCTATGAGTTTGGGGCCTGATCCTTGACTTTGAATACCTCTGGGTGGCTAGTTTATGGCTAAGTCAGGGAAGTCAGTGAGGAATGTAGATGTGTAGGTGGGGTTGAGTCTGACCACTTCAGATTTCTGCCTCTATACCCCTGGGCTATAAGTAGGCTTTTGTTGGTGAGGTGAGGTGGGGCTTGTTGGGTCCCCTCCCTCTCTTCTCTTTAGATTCCTGGCTGACTCAGTTACACCCTTTCTTGGAGATTCTCAAGCCTGAGGCTATTTCCATTAACTTGGGATTTCAATCTGGGTGGGAGACTTATCTTTGGGTTTTCTGCTTCATGAAGGAGGGATGGGAGGATCTGAGCAGCTAGAATTTACTTTGCCATTCCAGCCCCTGTATCATACAGGCAGGCAGTTTCTAAATTTCCAGGCTGGGGGCTGAATGCAGCCTGAGAAGCCACTCTCTCCACTGGGGGCCCGACTCTCCTACCTGGCTCCAATGATCCGTTCCCTCTGCGAGATGACTGCGATTCGTCCTTGGTAAGTCTGCAGGCTGGGGCTTTTTCTCTCTCTGGTGTAGTCTGCTTGCCTGCTCTTAGGTCTGAGCTGTGCAGACCCCACCCCCCACTGTGCAGACCCCACGCGCTCTGCGCTCGACCTGTGCGGGCACTCTGGGCAACCTCCTGTGCTGGATTCTGCCACACTCTGTCTTCCACTGGGCTTCGTCACTCTGGAATCTGCTCAGATTTACCCTTTTGGACTTAGTGACAGAGGAGCTCAGCGAGGTTACTGCTTCCTTTCCGCCATCTTGGCTCCGCCCCCGATAATTTAACTCTTAATCACCCACCCCATTTGTTAATATTTTCATATATTAGAAAGTTATTTTCCCTCCCCTGCAGAGTTTGAGTTAAAATTAACACAGCGTGCAGAAGAGGGCAGCTAGATAATGTAGTAGAAAAAGTTCTGGGTCTGGAGTCAGGAAGAGCTGAGTTCAAATCCAGCCTCATACACTTATTAGCTGTGTGACCCTGGTCAAGTTACTTAACTCTATTTGCCTCAGTTTGCTCATCTGAGGAAATGAACTAGAAAAGGAAATGGCAAACTCCTCCAGTATCATTGCCAGGAAAATCTCAAATTGGGTGACATAAAAGTCAGACATGAATAAGCCAATTGAAGAAAAACAAAATGCAGAAGAACAAGTGAGAAGAAAAAAATCACAAGCCCCTCCATCAGTGGATCTCTGGTCTTCATTTGAAAAAAAAGCAAACCACAATCATCCTGATTGTCATGGATAGACAATTTAGAGGAAGAGCTTCTTGGAAAGTCTCATTTCTCTATGATTAAGATATAGTTTTGTTTCTCACTTTATTTTGCTTTCTTTCCTGAAAACAGCCAAAAAGTCTCTCCATTTCCCTAGTTATATATGTTTACCTGAACCTAAATGACTCAATAGCAACTAGGAACATAGATAACCTGCACATTCACCTTGTTAACAAAATGAGTAGAGAGGAAAACACTCAATTCTCATGTCCTCAGTTATCTCAATCAAATATTGTACTCAAAGATACCAAAGTATAGATCAAGAGACAGAAATGACAGACTAACACTTTGCTCCCCAGTAACCATAGTTCTTGAATGTTGGAAAAGAAAGAAGAATCCCTAATACATATTAAAGGGAGATTTCTTTTTTCAAAAGGCAAATTTAGGAAGGTTCTTGGGAACTGTCATGCAGTTAGATACATTCTGGATGCAGATTTGGAGGACCCTAACACTTCTTTCATTTCTATCACTGCTGAGGCCTTGGTCGGCTGTACAGAATATTTGGTAATAAATTTCATCTGATTACATAATTCTTAAATATGTTTTCCCCTCATTTTCCTTTCCTAATTGTAGAGATTGAGTCATTACTTCATTGTTTACTTAGAGAAGCTTTTCCCAAAAGTAAGAATTGAACTGGATAGGAGAGACAGATTGTCTCCTCATTTAAAAACTCCTTAAATTTACACAGAGTCCATGTTCAAATTGCTGCAGTAGGACCATAATCCACCCTCCTCCAACCCTACCTTAAATATATGGAACTATATTAAATAATTGTAGGGAGAGAGGACATCCTTGCTTTATTCTTGTACTTATTTGGAAAGATTCTAGCATACCACTGTTACATATGATGCTTCCTTTCCATGTTTAGATCTATAAATGTTATGATTTATTTTAAAAGTTTCCTCTATGCCCATATGTTAGAAGATTTGTTTTGTTTTGTTTTAGTAGAAATTAGCATTGTATTTTGTCAGTTTTTTTTCATATCTATTGAAATAATCATGTGGCTTTAGGAGTTCTTTATTTTTATGTGATCAATTATGATAATAGTTTTTTTTTTTATGTTGAACCATCCTTGCATCCCCAGATCTCAAAAGTGTTTTAGCCTCCTTCCACTCTAGTCAATTAATTTTTCATTTGCCACAGTTTCTACCCAGAATGGTTTCTATGGAGATAAAACTGGTCCCGGTTGGGTGTCTAGTTCTCTGAAGTGTCACATAGCTACACACTGTTTCCTGACCCAGTTCTCTTCAGTTCTTTGGCTAGGATGTGTTATAACAGGGATCACTACTCCTTTGCTGTCCCAGCCTGAGCAAGTTTGTATACTTCTATCTATTGCTTTTTCCTCATGCTAAGAAGTTGGGGATGGAATAGATTTGAGTTCTGTGGGTTGGCTTGTGCCTGAGAATGATAGACAGTGCAGGAGAGTTAATTGAGTGTATGTTAGGGGCTAGTAATTGGCTAGTTTATTAGTTAGTTAGTTTATTGTGAGTTTATTGAACTATTGCCTCATTTGGGTGTTGGTGTTCTGGAATGTGAAGATACATGAAATTGCTTTATCTCTTACAAATCTTTCCTATTTTGAAGGGGTTTGAGTGTTCAAGAGGATCAGAGAAAGTGCCTACTCTGCCATTTTTTTCATTACATGATCTAGAAGTGTTCCCTCAATAAACAGAATTCCAGGGTAGTTTTTATTTCCATATCAAAAGAAGATTGAAGAGTGAAGAGGAAGGGTGCTGTAAGGAAACCATTCAGGTACATCAACATTGAGAAGGGAAACAATGAGTAGAAGAATATACTTGAAAAGAGGGGGCCATTCATTGCAGAGGAATTTGCTATTTTAAATAGAAGTTTATAAAGTGATACTAAATTTTCTATGGTCTTGAAACACCCCTCTTCCCTCCCTCCCCATCTTCATTTAAAAAATGATTCATTGGGTTCATTTTATGACATTCTATAATGAATCCATGTAAATTGCAGAAAACAAAAACAATTGAATGAGCCTAATATGTCTAATAGGTAACTGAAATACCAACCTTCAGGACCAACAAATTATCCACAAAGGAATGCTATGGAAATTAGAGATAAGCTCTATCAGCCGTCAGCCCTTCAGGTCCCCTCTTTCTATTGCCTTTATCTAAATATATGCCCTTCACATATTTTAACATTTGTAGCTACTCAAACTTGAAAAGTTTTGCTATTACTTACATAGAAATTCTAGTATCTCCATTGTCAGACAGTTCTCTGACAATTATTTATGTAAAAGTGACTGTATGTATTAAGTATTTAATTGCACTAAGTATTGCACTACGTATTGATTTTGTCCCATTACATATATTCCATATGTTTGAATTGTCACCACTTGTGATTCTCTAAGACTCTGTGATTGAGAAGTATTTTCTGATAGTACAGGGCTGGGTGTGGAGTCAGAAGACTGGAGTTTCTTATTCACTCACTTACAAACTGATTTTGAGCAGGTAATTTAACTTTTTAATGCCCCCATTCCCTCATCTACAAAATGGGGATGATAATACTTGGTGTAGTGGGGAGAGCTTCTTAAAACTCCCCAAACTACATATCAGTAATTTTATTATTAAATCAAAAATATTCATCTTTGTTAAATCAACTAGTCATTTTTGAAGAACAATCTACAAGCAATATACAATGTTCCTTTCAAAAGATGCTTTGTTTTGTTTTAATTTGTTTTTTGTTTGTTTGTTCTTGTGGTCCTTTTTCATTGCCACATTAAAATGGAGCCATATGAGTTAGAGACTGGAGGAGAGTATGAAATTGTGCTGTCAGGTTACCTTTCAGGTAGGGGACCATTGGATGGAGAAATACTGACCAGAGGAGGGTGGTTCAAAGGAGGAGGGCTATTCATGGAGTGATCCTTAATTAGTCACTGCCCCTCACACCATATGTCATTTGCCAAATCTTGTTGAGTTTATCTCCACATTTTTCACTTCTATTCCCCTTCTTCCTATTCACAAGTCTGCCCTCTAGTTCAATTTCTCATCATCTCTCATCTGGTTAATTGCAATACTATCCTAATAAGTTTTCTTGCATCAGGCCTTTTTCTTCTCCGTCCCACCCCCAATGAGGGCCATCTCCAATAGTCCTGATGTATATCTTGCCACTAGACCCAGAGGTTGGTTAGGTTGGTAATTTTGCACAGCCTGCCCTCACTTAAATCTAATTCACTTGCATGTCATGGCATCACCTCTCTGATGTCATAGTCCTCTCTGAGAATGATGGAAGAAATACCAACAATCTTCCATACAGCTGTCAAAGAGATATTCCTCAAGCTTGGTTCTAACAATGTCATTCCCCTTATCATCACACTCCAGAATAAAATACAAATTTCTCTGTCACTTAAAACCTTTCACAGCATAACTCCAACCTGCTTTTCAAACTTACTTTTACATTAATTTATGGCTCAGTCAAACTGATATTCTTACTTTTGTTATTGTTTAGTTATTTTAGTTGCATCAGACTCTTCCTGACCCCACTTGGGTTTTCCTTGGCAGAGATACTGGAGCGGTTTGCCATTTCCTTTTCCAGTTCATTTTACAGATGAGGAACTGAAGCAAACAGGGTTAAGTGACTTGCCCATAGTCACACAGCTAGTAAGTGCCTGAGGCTAATTTTGAACTCAGGAAGAGGAGTTTTCCTGACTTTTGACTCAGTATTCTATTCACTGTACCATTGCCTCCTTTTTGATTCTCAAAATCTCAGCTCTGGGACATTTCATAGGCTGTCCTCCAAACACATTCCTCACTTCTTATATCTTAGGATCTCTAGTTTTTTTTTTAGAAACTCAGCATAACCACCACTGACTACATGAGTTTTTTTCGTAATTCTCTCGATTTTAGTCTCTCTTTTGCCCCAAATTCTATTTTATTTATCCTGTATGTATTTTCCATATTTTTATGTACATGTCCTCCTTCTCTCCTCTAATAGAATATAAATTACTTTATGAAAATTTCCATTTACTTTTGTGTTTATATCTCAGCAGGGTAGCTGGCACAGAGTAGGTACTTAATAAATTATTGGCCATCACATATAATATCCTTATTATTGCTAGTATCTTATCTTGAGAATATACTGGATAGAGCACTAGAAATAGATTCAGAAGACTCTGGTTAATATCCTACCTCACAGACTTATTAGTTGTATAACCCTGGACAAGTCACCTAATATCATTGAATCTCAGTTGCCTCATATGGAAAGTGAGGGAGTTGAATGTAATAAATTCTAACATTTCTTCCACTTCTAACTTCATGAGACTATGAGATTTTATAGTCTTTAAAGTTCATTCCAGATCCAAATCTATGATCCTGTGATCTACAAAATTCTAGACTTTTATGTGTAATGACCACAAAGAGACTACTTACTGACCATGTTGTAGGGAAGAGGAAGAGGTAAGGACATAATATCGAATTTCAGAAATATGTTTTTTTGTCTTCCTTGCCTTGTCCACTTGTGCCTTCTTCCATAGAACAACTTCAGAACATGTGGCAGAAGTATATGGTAGTCATAGTTATATGATTGCAGTAGTTCTTAGATAAGAAATCTATAGAAAGGACTTTCTCAGTGTAACACAGTGTTAACAACTGGGACACTGAGCAATTTCTGGAGAAAGACATGATGGAAGAAGACATGTGTATTGCTCCTGAGTTAGAAAGTAGAATCCTAGTCTTATTAGTTGCTTGTAATAAATCTCAAGTTCAAAGGTCCATGAGTTGAAGAATTTGAATATTAGGCTTCCTAGAGAGAGGAGTTTCCTTGTTTCAACATGCTTCTGGGGGAAGAAGAAAGTGTTTCATGTAGTTTATGTGTAGTACCATAATGGTGAGCCATCAATGAGTTATTTGAACAAAACAGATCTGAGAACATTGCCTCAGTGACTCCCAAAGTATTTTTATATTTTGAGGCACTCTCAATGACAAGGTGGCTCTATTATTGGAAAAGGAGTATGTATGATCCTGTGGGAGAAAGGAATTTTCACCAGATTGTCAGGGTTTTGTCCCAGGAGCAGCTTCCTTTTGGGAGCAAGATGGACTCTGAGGAGCTATTTGTTTTCTCTACATTTTTAAAATTGGTTCCAGTCTTATGTATGTTTTCTGAGGCAAATTAAAGGATGTCCTATCTGACATGTATTTAGAATCTTCAGTTATCATATAGACACTAGAGACCCTGTTACTCGTATTTAAGTCACACTGGATATGATCTATATCAATAATATATTAGTGACACACATACATGTGCATATGAAAATAAGCATGTGTATACACACATATATATGTACACAGACACACATCTGTATATATACACAGACACAGACACACATATACATCAGAATTTGCATATATAAAAGTGTTATACTTCAAGACAAATATAACAGGAAGTTATATCCTTATTCAAATCACACAGTCATTAAATATTTTTAAGTGTTCCTTTGGAATAACTTTCTGATCTAATGTACAAAGTGTACAAAAAAGGAGAAAATCTCATTATTTTAAAATAGAGATTTATTTTTAGTCTTTTTCTGATTCTCCCAATTATTAGTGTTCTTCTCCAAATAGCTTGTGTCTACTTCTTTATCAGCTATTGAGACAGCTAGGTGTTGATCTGGACAGAGTGTTGGGTGTAGAGTCAGGAAGACTTATCTTCCTGAGTTCAAATCTTACCTCAGACACTTATTAGTTCTGTGACCCTGGGCTAGTCACTTGACCCTGCTTGCCTCAGTTTTCTCATCTGTAAAATAAGCTGGAGAATTGAATGGCAGACCACCCCAATGTCTTTACCAAGAAATCCCCAAAATATGGTCACAGTCAGACACAAGTGAAATGACTTAACAAATACAACCAAACGTTCCTATTATATTAACCATTCAAATATAAGTTCTTTGAGGTCACAACCTGTTTGTTCTACATTTGTCTTTGTATCTTTAGTGCTGAGCTCAGTGTCATGAATATCACAGATGGTTTATAAATATGTGTAGACATGAAATGAATTGAAAAAGCACTACCAGGCTTTATTGCTTACCTTTTTCATGAGAATTGTCTCTAAGGGCTTTTAATTCTTCCTCCAAACCAAATCCATCTACAAAAGTTGAAGGCATCTAACCAAGTCTTAGAGAAAGCTGATGGATTGGTAAACACAAAGACAAGAGGACTTATAAAGCCAGTTGATGCAAAGACCCAGTGAAGAGAGAAGTATGATTTTCTAGGTACAGTATAACCTGTTTCTTTTACTAGAATGTGTTTCTAGGAGGAGAATCATGTAAAAAAAAGTTCTGATTAAGAACAAGGAATCCTATTTTCCATTTTCAAATATTCCTATAAATTTATTTGCCATATTCCATATATATACACATATACACATAAATATGTTTATTGTATATGTGTGTATATGAATACACACGTGCATATAGGATATACATGTGCATGTGTATATATGTGTATATATACACATATACACATATCTCTATATATATCTATGGAACAGTACTCCATGGTTAACAATTCTTCAGTTCAAATCTAGAAGTTGATTTAATCAAGAAAGACATTTTGGTTCAATATTTTAGTTTCAATCCAGCCAATCTTATTATTAACCTTAAACCTCTGCAATACGAGAATCAAATAAGATCATGTTAGCTAGGATTAAAATGGTCTGCATTGTAGAGAGAAGGGTTTTTTAAAAAAGGTTAAAAAAAGAAAAAAAATACAGGAAAGCTAACAACTCTTCACTTTTGTAAATGCTGTTTTTCCCAGCTTTTCTTTAAGTGCCATTCTCAAACTCTCTAGATTTATCTCTTCAAGACAATTGAGTAGTTTTCTGAAATCATAGATGATCACAGTTTTCTAAAAGTATGCAATGTTGCTTATAAAAGTAAGTTGCTGGGGTGGCTAGGTGGTGCAGTGAGTAAGAGTGCCAGCTCCAGAGTCGGGAGGATCTGGGATCGGTCCTGATCTCAGAAAATGAGCACCCACATATAAATAATAACTGATCATATAACCTTGAGCAAGTGACTTAACCCTAATTGCTTTAAAAAAACGTAAGTTACCTCAAAAGTTCCTTTCTACCACTCTTTGGCCCCTGAACTGTTCCTGTTGTGATTTAAGTCTACATTAAAAGAGCATTTTGTAGAACACTTTGTTGGCATTTAACTTGCCATCTCTCTATGCTCATAATGATTTCATACATTAAGAATGCACATTCAGTGGAACACAGTGATGATACCAGTTGGAGAGGGACCAAAGTGGGAAGTTAAAGTTGGAAAGGGACCTAGAAATCATCTAGTTTAAATACTCACCTATGGTAAGAATTATCTTTATAGAATCTGTCAAAGTTGATCAAGCCAGTTAGCTGCTGAGAGAAGTTAGTCAATAAAGGGAGTTTATGAAAAATGTTGAGAAAAGATTAAATACTAGATGATCAAATTATATATCAAGTTTTTGTGTAGTAATGTGTCCATTTGGTCAAACACGGATTTTGAGAGTTAGAAGGAACTTCATCTAGTCAAGTCTATATATGTGGTCATCCAAAGTCCAGTCCACTTCTAGAGGAATCCTAGAATACTATTGTTAGGGAGTTTTCTTACTGTCAAGCCTAAGCTGGCTTCTTTGTAATTTCTATCCATTGTTCCTGGTTGTCTCCCTTGGGACCAAACTGAGTAAGTCTAATCCCTCCTTTGAATTTGAAGGTAGCCTTTCAAATTCTTGAAGACTGAATCTTCCCTTATTCAGGAGAAATGTGCATAGTTCATTCAACCTGTCCTACGTGATGGACCCAGGTCCCTTCACCAGGCTGCTTGCTCTCATTTAACTACTCTCTGACTAATCAAAGTCCTTTCTAAACTATGGATCTGATGGGCCCAGAATGAAGTGAGGCTTCCTTTTCCTTATTCTCTATCCCCCTCCTAATGCAGACTGATAACTCAGTAAGAGACAATAGCATGAAAACAGCAGCTAAAAATAAACCTGCTTCTGGCCCAATGACCACGCTTTATATCTATCACATGTTCTTTCTACATGCTAAAGTAAAAGGGCATAGTTTACAGTGTTCCTTCTCCCACTGCCCTACCAACTCTTTCTTTCCCCTGGGAGGCACAGGTCACACCCTTTAGAGAATGGATTGCCCTTTTCCCTCATTTGAAAGTGGCTCACATGGAAGCTCTCTATAGCATGAGAAAAGCAAAGGGTACAGACTGGCAGAAGTAGGATCTGAAGGCCTTCCCATGCCCTAGAAAATTTCCTCCCACATCTGTACCTGCCCTCTTTCCTCTCTGTATGTCAACTTCTTCAGCAGTACCATTGCGGTCTCTCCCTGAGTCTTTCCCCCAAAGTCTCCTCCTTTCACTCCAATTGTCATATGCCCCATGAATCAGAATTCTTAGCTATATTGTAGCAGAGTTTATAAATCTATAAAGGCTTTGATCTCGGCTCCATTGTCATTGGAGAATACACCTAGATAAATATGGAGAAACTTATCCCCAGAAGTCAACTACAAGTTGATCCACTGAATTTTTCTATGTGTTGGTTGGAGGTGTAAACACAATTATAAAATCATGGATATTTTGAAGCGTTGAAGTGTCTATTGATTAGTAAAATAACAAGTTTTCAGAAATTATCTTTTCTGGTACTCACATCTGATCAGGCCACTTAAATTATTCAATTTTTTAAAAAGCAGATGAAAACAACACCCTTTTACATAGTTAATCAATTTGTTCCACTACTAGAATCTACTCAGATATTAATTATTGTATGTTCCACACAATGTGCTTTATCACCTTTTTAACATAATACCAGTGCAATTATCACAGGACAGACAAATCAAACTCAGTATTTTTATGCAATTAGAAAGAACCTAAGAAGTTCCAATCAATCAAATCACTTGATTGCCTGAATTGCGACAAGGGAGAAAAGACATGTAGCTTCATGATCCAATGATAATGGGTTGTTCCACTGTTGTCGTTAATGGGGGAGTTTCTTCTTCTAAATTTTAATTTAAGTTTTTTGAATTAAATAGATTAAAAGATTAGTGAGAGCTTAATAATGTATTCATATGCATAACCAATTATGCCCTATTTTTTCTTAGTTTTATTGAAATCTTGAGTTTGGGTGAGATAACTTCTTGGCTCTGATTCAGAAACCTGTTCCTTCTTATTCACATGAGTCATGAAAATGGAGTATTAGGTCTTGAAAGAAGAGGCATAATACCTCTTCTTGATACATTTGATCATTTGATGTCTCCCATGATTTTGCACAGGTTGTCCTTCATACCCATAATGCTCTTCCTCTTCATCTCTGACTCTTTTACCTTAATGCTAAATCTGGATACCACTGGGGCAACTAGGTGTTGAAGTGGATAGAGCACCAGTACTGGAGTCAAGAGGACCTAAGTTCAAATCTGGTCTCAAACACGGACAGTTACTAGGTATGTGACTCTGGGCAAGTCCCTTAACCCCAAATGGCTCTCTTAAAAAAAAGAAAAAGAAAAAATGCAATTGGCTACAAAGACTTTTCCTGATTTTTGTCCCAGATTAGGTGTTATCTCTCCCTTTACCCCATATTTTTTTTACCCACAAATTGTTTTATGTCCCTCTATTAGTAAAATAGAAGTTCCTTAAGGTAGAGACTTTTACTTTTGCCTTTGTATCCCCTTTTGCATCAGAGAGTGACATGAGCAAATGAAATCAAAAACTGCAATTAGAACAATTTAAAAAAATAGTGAAATTCTCCCCTCTCCATCTTTATTTAATCTTGAATTCATAAATTATTGCATCACAGATAAGAAAATGTTGAACAGGAATTAATTGGCAAGAGGGCAGGATTACAAATACTTAAGATAGTCATTCATTTCCATCTTGAACCTTGGCCATTCTGAATCTAGACTTTTCTTCATACCAGTTAGCATCCTTAGTATTGCCACTGATGATCTTTGCATAGTAGCATTTCAAATGTGTATGTCTATGCCAATTATTTTATATGGAAGTGAGTTACAGGAGAGATACATTATCTCACACATAGTAAGTATTTATTGAGTGCTTGTTGAATTTAGTTGCTCTCCTAGATATCAATATCCAACAGTAGGACAAAGGGGGCATCAACAGTATCCTGGGATCATAGGATCCTAGGTTTAGACTTGTAAAGGACCTTGGAAGCCAGAGATCTACCACCTCATTTGACAGATTAGGGAACTTTGATTTGGAAAAGTTAAGTGTTTTATCTATGATCACATACATTAGACTTTAGTCCTTATTGACTCTAACTCCAGGGCCCCTCTACTATACCCTACTGTCTCTTAGAAGGCATTAGTTCAGGTCATAAGGCCATCAATAATATATGGCCACTTAAACTTGCCTAACCTCATTTCCTTCATCTGCAAAATGGTAATGGTAGTAGTAGTGGTGGTGGGAGAAGTGTTAGACTAAATGACCTCCAAGATCCCATCAATTTTAATATTCATTAAACTCTCTTCAATTTAATATATGACGACTCTTCCCCCTCCTTCTTCTCGTTCTTATTCTTGTCCTCCTCCTCCTCCTTCTATTGCTATTATTATTATTTTTGTTTTCTTTTCAAATGTCTTTTGAGTCACAAAGTAGAGAATTGTACCAATGACCCACTTATAATTCTGGAAATGAATAGTCATTTATCACCTGAACCAAGTGGTCTTCCGGACAGTTGCTTTAAAGTCCATTTTGGTCCTGGTTAATGATTCTTTCTACAAATCTTGGTTGAGGTGTGGGTGGCCCAAAAGACAGCATCACTAGCTGACAGGTAACAGCAACACAATAACAGGGAGTTAGAAGAGATTTATATTATGACATATACACAATACATACATACATGTCTTTGTATGATATGAGAAGTATACATTATAGGATGCATGTGTGTCACAGATATTCACACTTGACCAACTGAATAGTTCACTAAGCCATAAGTGTGAGTGGTCCTATGGTCACCCACTGTCAAATCAGATATTCCCTGCCACCTCTTTGTCTATTGTCCTTTCACAGACAATCAGAATTCGAAATGATCCTGCTGCTACTCTTATGCTCTGTGATTCTGTGATTTTACACAGACCTTGGTAGATTGACTCTGGGCCAGTGTCAGTGGGTGAGAAGGCCCCCTCCTTTGTCAATTTCCTTACTGGTGCAGGGTAGCTTAGAAAATCTCCCTAGGTGATGATTTGATACAGAGGAAGGTCATTTTGGCTACCACCGGGCAGGAAATATTTCTTCTGGTGGTAGATGACTGGCTGACAGTGGAAATCTTGCTTTCTTTTTTTATCTCAAAAGAATAGTACACATTATTAGATGCACTTTCCCCAAATATGAATCCACATGACATATTTGCTCTTTTGTTTGCAGAAAACCACATGAATAATACAACTTATCTTTGCACCCCTGAGTAGCCAAAAAAAAAAAAAATAGTATGATGCAAAGAAGTACTTCCTTGGATGAAAACTAAGGGGAAAAAAGGATTGAAATCGTACTTTTTATTATCTTTGTCTTTGTGAAATTCACTGACATAAGCAAATGAAAAGAAGTCAGAAACCAAAATTAGAAAAACCTTAAAAGTTCAATGAATTTCTGTCCTCCTCATCTTTGTCTAACCTGAATTCACAAATCATAGCATCGTAGATCAGAAAACGTTCAACAAAGGCCAGCTTTATATGTACATGAAATATCCTTTATTCCATCCTGAAGGTTGGTCACTATGAATCAGAATTTTTCTTCATACCAATTAGCATCCTTAGTATTGCCACTGAAGTGCATTCTGTGCACAGTGATGTTTGACACATGTTTGCTTCTCCACATTATTTTATATAGGAGTGAGTTACAGGAAAGAACCCTCCTCAAAACTAGACTGAATCTCTTGATGATAATGCAGTACCTGGAGCTTACTCTTCAGTATGTTAAAAAGCAGAAAACCCATGTAGGCTGCAGGTGCAAAGCCAAATTGTTCCACAGTTCTTGCTTTATAAAATAATAACATTATAGCAAATAAATATAATTCTATGGGGGGGTTCATCTAATGAATTTCATAAAGAATTTTCTGCTCATATCCCTCAGCTAAGTTTTGTCTTGTTTATGATTACTGATGAAAATGTGATTTTTCCCTGGATATTATTATGTATTTTTAAAAAATTTTGACTCCCGTGGTTTATAAGCGTGTTTCCCATTTTTTTCTGAATTCCAGTGATACCAAAATCCTCTGACAAGAAAAGAATTTTTTAATAAAGTCAACTTCTGTTCAAGAGAGAGAGGGGAGGTTTTAATCTCCTTAGCCCTGGGTGGATGGCAACCATTTGAAGATTCAGAGTGTACCTGAGGTTCACATAGCTGGGTTTGAGGGAAATAGGTACCACCTGAGCCATGGCCATTAGTGGGGAACAGGCCTGACAAGGAATAGCACTTGTGATCTGATAGGGTTAGGGAGCTATAGACAACCAAGTCTTAATGGAAAGGAAGGAGGAAATGTACTACAGAAATATTCTGGAGAAGGAATTCATGCACTCTGGTTTATCCTAGGATCTCTTACATAATCTCTACATCTGGTAGCACTTTTTGAAGATGGAAGATTTTATCCTTTGTCACAAAAACTTATTCCCCTTATTAAAAGCAACATTTTGGATGTCAAATACCAGTGAAAAAGAAACGTGGGAAGACTTCATTAGTCAACATTTTGTCGTTTTAGACATATTTTTTTCTCTTTTTTAAAAATTAATTTATTAGTTTAGTTTCAGTTAACAAGATTCAGTTCCATAGTTCCTTGATTTTCAAATTTCCTTTACGTCCCTTCCCCTCCCCCCACGACAGCATATAGTCCAGTATAGGATCTGCAAATACATTCATATTAGACATTAGTCCAATTACAAAGGTGTATTGTACTAGGTGGGCTGAAAGATGGTAAAGAAGAAATAAAACCAAACAATGAAAAGAAAAAGATAATTTAGTTTGCTTCCATCAGGATTCAGGCTCAGTTCTTTCTAGTTATATCTCTGGATGGCGCATTTCTGTCTTTCTTGAGTCTTTCGGGATTGACTTATATCACTGCATTGCTGAGAAGAGTCCAGTCTGTCATAGTTGGTCATCACAGATATGGTATGTCTGTGATTGTATACAAATTTCTTCTGATTCTACTCTTCTCAAATAGCATCAGTTTGTATAAGTCTCTCCAGGTATTTAGACATATTTGTTACTGGCCTCGTGATTTCATCAGTATTGTAACTAAATATTACACACTGGTAAAGTTATCAAGACCTTGAAGCTGGACAGAGAGATATTGGTGTTCAGTTAGCTTTAGGCTTATCTGAGCAATCTTTTACTCATTTGTGAAAATTTATCCTCTCTTCCTTTAATAATGTTCTTCATGCACTGTTCCTTTAATCATGGCCAAGGAAATAAAGACATTGTTCCAAATGCACTTTCCAATTCCAGTTGCTGTGCAAAAAAGTACTATCTGAAAATTGGCAAATGCCAATGATTGTGGCTGAATATGAGCAGTTTTGATTATTCTCAAACATTTTTCGTTTCCAAACCAGGGCAAATTCTATTTCAAATCCTACCTGCTGTGTGGACACTAGGTAAGATTGAATGGAAGGGAATGTTCTGAAGCAGGCCAAATCTATCCTCTGACCTCTGAGCTCAACTAGCTGTCATGTACAAATGTGACTTTTTGCCAGAAAGTTCTTTTTTTCCTCTCAAAAGAAATGAAACAAGGTGAGTGAGGAATGAATATGGAACTTTTTTTTTATGTGATTTACAACTGGTCTAGAAAATCTTTCTGTTTTACATGCCCTTGTTTACATATCATGGAAGAGATATTGGTTCTAATTAGGAATGTTCTTTGACTTGGAAATATAAAGTCATTTATAGAATTCAACTGCAGTGCAGCTTGTAGTCTACAATCATAATATTAATGTGGAGGGTGAGAAATATGTATCAATCTTGTAGCAGCCTATTATAGCAGAATAGTTCAATTGCTCATGAGTTTTTTTACACACATGTACACATGCAGGTGTGCATGCACACACACACACACACACACACACACACACACACACACACCCTACAGGCTCTGATTATTTTTGTAGAAAAAATAATTAACAACAAAATGGTGAACATTGATCCTGTCCAAGGACCCAGAGATGCAGGAGGAAACCTACGCACTATTCCTGCTGCATCCTCAGTCTTTCTGACCACCTCCTCCAAAGGGAGGGATACCTGGGAAGACACCAAAAGGATATAGGGGCAGCTTTAGCAGTCTCTGCAGTTTGTCACATTTTTGATCTTTGACTAAAGGAAAAAAAGGCAAAGATGATGAGACTTCTGGGACTATGCCTCACTTCAATCTTCAACATTCAGTATAGCCTCACACAGGTCACTGCCTCAAAGTCTAGATCCCCCAAATAGAGAATCATCTCTTGCCCTTCCCCCACTTCCAAGTCTTGGTCTTAACCTCTACTGCTCTTTTGCTTTATGGGCTACTGAGGACAATTTTCTTTCTTTCAAAGTTGGGTTACTCACGAAGTTTACTCTTAGGATTTTTTAGCTTTTCTTTATTTGTGTTATTTTTAATGTCATGGAGCCGTTTGGCATTCTGGTGAAGGCTATGCACTCCTTCTTTTAATAATATTGTAAAATGTTTTATTTTAAATAAACTGCATACTATTACAAAGGAAAACAAAGGTTAATGAAAATATATATGTAATGTTTTCTGTGTTCAAGTTCAAAGCGTCATGAAATCTGTCTACAGCTTGCTTACAGTTACATGGATCTCAGGCAAAGAATCCCTGCCATAATATCCGGTCACTTGGATTCCTTGACTTGGGGCTATTTTTTTCCATTTAATTTTTATTTTTCTTAATTCCATGTAAATGAAATATTTTTAACAATAATTTAAAAAATTGAGTTCCCTTTCTGGGGGGCGGAGCCAAGATGGCAGAGTAGAAACAGCTCATCGAAGCCACTCGGCCCCCAGATTCCCCCCAAACTATGTAAAAGGAGACTCTGAACAACTTCTGGAGCCCCAGCACCCACAGAACGACACAGAGAAGCTAGCCTCCTCCTGAGGACAGCCCAGCAGCGCTGCAGGAAGGACTAGCGCAGTGGTCTGGGAGCCAGCAGCGAACAACGAGCAGAGCGCAGGAAGCGGAGACGAGCTGAGCCCAGGTCCGCGTGAGCCGAGGTTTTAGCCCCAGGGTGGCAGGGCCAGCAGCCAGTTGGAGGAACCCCAGAACACCAGCAGCCGTGGCAACTCCAGAATTATCAACATAGACATGCCTAGGACAAAGTAAGAAGTTAGTGTCCTATGGACTTTGGGACATGTATTTGGGGGAATGCGTTGGCTCCCTCCCCTGGGGGCTAGAAGCCACTGAGGACACATGCCATTTTGTAGTTTTCAGAGGCAGCTCCAGCTCCTGGCCTGCAAATTAATTGTAGGGAGATGCAGCGATCAGTCTTGGGGGGGGGGGTAATCGCTCTTGCTTTATCCTCCTTGGATCTGAATTGTAATCTAGGGTGGAAGTCATGGGTGGGTTTACAGCTTGCCAGAAACAGAAGTTGCCCCCCATACATTCAGGATGAAAATTCCTCTATCTGGCCTTAAAGCCATAGTGTGTCAACAAGCACCAAAAGTCAGGTAATCAAGTGGCAACATGCCAAGGCAAAGGAAACAGAAAAACGCAACCCTAGACTCCTATTTTTGGGGCATAGAGCAGGAAAAGGACTGTGAGCTCAGAAGTCCTGCTCCAAAAGCCCCAGGGGAAAATATGAGCGGGTTGTAGGCCATAGAGGACCTTAAGAAGGACTTTAAAAATCAAATAAGAGAAGTGGAGGAAAAATTCGAAAGAGATATGAGAAGGATGCAGGAAAAGTATGAAATGAGGGTCAACAGCCTGACTGAGGAAAACAACACCTTAAAAAATAGAATGACTCAAATGGCAAAGCAGGCCCAAAAGGGCAAGGAGGAGAGGAATGCCTTAAAAAGTCGAATTTGCCAGATGGAAAAAGAATCTCAAAAGCTCACTGAAGAGATTCATTCCTTCAGAGTTAGACTGGAGCAAATGGAAGCTAATGACTTTATGAGAAATCAAGATGCTGTTAAGCAGATCCAAACAAATGAAAGATTAGAAGGCAATGTGAAATATCTCATGGGAAAAACCACTGACCTGGAAAATAGATCCAGGAGAGACAATTTAAAAATTATTGGACTACCTGAAAGCCATGATCAAAGAAAGAACCTAGAAATCACCTTCCAAGAAATTCTCAAGGAAAATTGCCCTGATGTTTTAGATCCAGAGGGCAAAATAGAGGTTGAAAGAATCCACAGATCACCTCCTGAAAAAGATCCCAAAAAGAAAACTCCCAGGAATATTATAGCCAGGTTCCAGAATCCCCAGATCAAGGAGAAAATACTCCAAGCAGCCAGGAAGAAACAATTTCAATATTGTGGAAACACAATCAGAATAGCCCAGGACCTGGCAGCTTCTACACTGAGGGATCGAAGGGCATGGAATATGATATTCCAGAGGGCAAAAGAACTGAGAATAAACCCAAGGGTCACCTACCCAGCAAAACTGAGTATTTTGTTTCAGGGGAAAATATGGTCATTCAGTGGAATAGAGGACTTTCAAGCATTCTTGAGGAAAAAACCAGAATTGAATAGAAAATTTGACATCCAGACACAAGAAGGAAGAGATGCCTGAGAAGGTAATCAGGGAAAAGAAATCAAAAGGAACTTATCAAAGTTGAACTATTTACATTCCTATATGGAAATGCAATAACTGTGACTGATGATATCTTTCTCACTATGAAAATAATGGAAGAAGGGGGTGTGGTCATATGAATACATATGTGAATGTGTATGTATATGGTTACAGTTATATATGGATAGAGGGCATAGGTTGAATTTGTTGGGAAGGGAGAATACTCAAGGGATGAAATTATGAGGTGAGAGAGGAAAGTGGCAAGAGGAGATGGGGAGAGACAGGGTAGGGTAAACTATCCCATGTAGAAGAAGCAAGGGGAAGTGGTTGCAAAGGAGGGAGAGAATAAGGAAGGCTAAAAAGGCAAAACCACATTCTCATTGAATTTGGTTCAGGGAGAGAATGGCATACATACTAAATGGGATATCTCAACCTGCAGCAGAATAGGGGGAAGGGGGATGAGAGGAGGGATGATGGATGGGAGGGCATCCTTGGGGGGAGGGGAGGTTGGAAGTACCCACTATAGAAGAGGGACAGGATCATCTAGGGAATGGACCAGGTGGGGGGTGGAATGAGTGGGAGGGAATTATAAGCAGCCTTGTACAATATATCTACTATGATAATGTTTTGCATAGCTAGACATGTACAACATATACTGAATTACTTATCTCCCAAGAAGGAATGGGTGACAAGGGAGGAAGGAAATGGATCTGAAATTCGAGGTCTTAACATTAAATGTTTCAAATATATATAAATACTATTATTAATACTCTTTTGCTTATAATTGGGAGATAAAATGTGCAGGCATTGGGACACAAAGATTCTCCTTCCTCTAATGGAAAAGTTGAAGGGTGTATGGGAGAAGGTATGGGAGAGAGCAGATTGGAGGAAGCGTTATCTTGTGGGACTGCTATTCTGGGAGGTTGGGTAGGGGAATAATGGGGGGAAAATGATTGTAACTAAAAATCTGGCGGAAATGAATGCTGTAAAACCGAAGTTAATAAAGCATTTGTTTATAAAAAATTGAGTTCCATATTCTCTCCTCTCCCTCCTTAAGAAGGCAAGAAATTTCATATAGATTCTACATGTTCAGTCATGAAAAATATTTACATATTAGCCATGTTTTAAAAGAAAGCACAGACCAAGAAAACCCCAAACCAAAACCAAGATAATAAAGAAACTTTAAAAAAGTACACTTTAGACTATATCAGTCCTTTTTTTTTCTAGAGATGGAAAGCATTTTTTTTCAAAAGTTCTTCAGAATTGTCTTGAATCATTGTATCTATCCGAACAGCTAAGTCATTCACAGTTGATCATCTTTACAAAATTACTGTATACAATGTTCTCCTCTTTTTGCCCACTTCACTTATCTTCAGTTCATATGTCTTCTCAGATTTTTTTCTGAAGTCATCCTGCTTATTATTTCCTATAGCACAATAGTATTCCATCACAATTATTTTTGACAACATGCTTAGTCATTCAACAATTGATGAGTATGCCCTCAATTTCCAATTCTTTACCATTACAAAAAGAGCTGCCATAAATATTTAGTTCAGAGACATCTTTTTCATTTTTCTTTCATTTTTTTGGGATATAGACATAGTAGTGATATTACTGGGTCAAAAAGTACATACATACCTTTTACATACAGGTACATACAGTTTTATAGCCCTTTTGGTATATTTCCAAATTGCTCTTCAGAATGGTTGGATCAATTCACAACTCCACCAACAATGCATCACTATCCCTATTTTTCCACATCCCCTTCAACTTCTGTCATTTTCCCTTTTCCATTATTTTAGCCAGTCTGATAAATGTTAAGTATTGCATCAGAGTTATTTGATTGTCATTTCTCTAATCAATAGTGATTTAGAATATTTTCATACAGCTATCTTTAGTCGTATAAAATGATTTCTTTCTCAGAAAACTACCTATTTATATACTTTGTTAATCAATTGAGGAATGACCCATATCCTTATAAATTTGACTGAAGTGTTTGAAAATTCTATATATTTGAGAAATGAGACCTTTATCCCAGATCCTTGCTATAAAATAAATTCCCCAAGTTTTATCTTTTCTTTCTTACATTGGCTTATATTGGTTTTGTTTGTGCAAATCCTTTTTAATTTGATGTAATAAAATCCCATAATGCTTTCTATTATCTTGTTTCCCTTATCAAGAAATCTGACAGGTAAAATATTCCATACTCTCATAACTTGCTTATGACATCATCTTTTATGTCTAAGTCATGCACCCATTGTGATCTTATCTTGGTATTTTCTGTGTGATATTGGTCTTTACCTAGTTTTTTCCAAACTGCTTTTCAGTTTTCCCAGTAATTTTTGTCAAATAATTATTTCTTGTGCCAAAATCTTGGATTTTTGGTTTTTCAAATACTAGATTACTGTGGTCATTTACTACTGTGTGTTGTGTATCTAATAAATTCCAGTGCTCCTTCACTATATTTCTTTAGTATCAGATTGTGTTCATGACTAATACTTTGCAATACAATTTGTGATCTGGTATTGCTAGTCCATCCTCCTTTATATTTTTTTCAATGATATTATATTTGATATTATATATATATATATATATATATATATATATATATATATTTGATATTCTAGACCTTTTGTTCTTCTGGATGACTTTTTTCTGACTTTTTGCTAGCTCTATAAAATATTGTTTGATAATTTGATTGGCATGGCACTGAGCAAGTAAATTAATTTGGACAGAATTGTCATTTTTTTATTATATTGATTCGGCCTACCCACGAGCAGTTATTATCTCTAAAATTATTTTGATCTGACTTTGTGTGAAGTTTTTTGTAATTGTGCTCACATAGTTCTTTGGTTTGTCTTGGCAGGTAGACTCCCATGTATTTCATATTATCTGAATTTATTTTAAGTGGAATTTCTCTTTCTTTCTCTCCCTGCTGGGCTTTGTTGGTAACATATAGAGATGCTGATGAATTGTATGGGTTTATTTTATATCCTGAAGCTTTGATAAATTTTGTTTGGAATTGTTTGAAAATTTGCTGAAGTCAATTATTTTAAGTTGTTTTTCAGTAGATTCTCTAGTGTTCTCTGAGTATACGATCATATCATCTACAAAGAGTGATGGTTTTATTGTTTCATTGCTGATTCTAATTCCTTCAATTTCTTTTTCTTTTCTTATTGCTATAGCTAGCATTTCTAGAATAATATTAAATAATAGAAGTGATAATGGAAATCCTTACTTCTCCCCTCATCCTATAGGAAGGTTTCTAGCTTATTCCCATTACAGATAATATTTGCTGATAGTTTGGAGAGATACTACTAATCAATTAAAGAAAAACTTGATTCATTCCTCTGATTTCTAGTATTATTAAAAATAATTGGTTCTTTATTTTGTTAAAAGTTTTTTTTCTGGGGGGGCGGAGCCAAGATGGCGGAGCAGAAACAGCTCGTCCAAGCTTCTCTGCCCCCAGATTCCCCCCAAACTATGTAAAAGGGGACTCTGAACAACTTCTGGAGCCCCAGCACCCACAGAACAACACAGAGAAGCTAACCTCCGGCTGAGGACAGCCCAGCAGCCCTGCAGGAAGGACCAGCGCAGCGGTCTGGGACCTGGCAGTGGCAGAGCGCAGGAGCCGAGCCGAGCCCAGGTCCGCATGAGCCGAGGTTTTAGCCCCAGGGCGGCAGGGTCAGCAGCCGACTGGAGGAACCCCAGAACACCAGGAGCTGTGGCGACTCCAGAATTATCAACATAGACATGCCTAAGACAAAGTAAGAAGTTAGTGTCCTATGGACTTTGGGACCTGTATTTGGGGAATGCGTCAGCTCCCTCCCCTGGGGGCTAGAAGCTGCTGAGGAGACAAGACATTTTGTAGTTTTCAGAGGCAACTCCAGCTCCCAGCCTACAAATCGTGGGGAGATCCAGCGATCAGTCTTGGGGGGTAATCGCTCTTGCTTTAACCTCCCTGGATCTGGATTGGGATCTAGGGTGGAAGTTGTGGGTGGGTTTACAGCTTGCCAGAAACGGAAGTTGCCCCCCACACGTTCGGGACGAAAATTCCTCTATCTGGCCTTAAAGCCATAGTGTGGCAACAAGCCCAAAAGTCAAGTAATTAAGTGGCAACATGCCAAGGCAAAGGAAACAGAAAAATGCAACCCTAGACTCCTATTTTGGGGGCATAGAGCAGGAAAAGGACTGTGAGGTCAGAAGTCCTGCTCCAAAAGCCCCAGGGGAAAACATGAGCGGGTTGCAGGCCATAGAGGACCTTAAGAAGGACTTTAAAAATCAAATAAGAGAAGTGGAGGAAAAATTAGAAAGAGAAATGAGAAGGATGCAGGAAAAGTATGAAATGAGGGTCAACAGCCTGACTGAGGAAAACAACACCTTAAAAAATAGACTAACTCAAATGGCAAAGGAGGCCCAAAAGGGCAATGAGGAGAAGAACGCCTTAAAAAGTCGAATTTGCCAGATGGAAAAAGAATCTCAAAAGTTCACTGAGGAGATTCATTCCTTCAGAGTTAGACTGGAGAAAATGGAAGCTAATGACTTTATGACAAATCAAGATGCTGTTAAGTAGATCCAAACAAACGAAAGATTAGAAGGCAATGTGAAATATCTCATGGGAAAAACCACTGACCTGGAAAATAGATCCAGGAGAGACAATTTAAAAATTATTGGACTACCTGAAAGCCATGATCAAGGAAAGAACCTAGAAATCACCCTTCAAGAAATTCTCAAGGAAAACTGCCCTGATGTTTTAGATCCAGAGGGCAAAATAGAGGTTGAAAGAATCCACAGATCACCTCCTGAAAAAGATCCCAAAAAGAAAACTCCCAGGAATATTATAGCCAGGTTCCAGAATCCCCAGATCAAGGAGAAAATACTACAAGCAGCCAGGAAGAAGCAATTTCAATACTGTGGAAACACAATCAGAATAGCCCAGGACCTGGCAGCTTCTACACTGAGGGATCGAAGGGCATGGAATATGATATTCCAGAGGGCAAAAGAACTGGGAATAAACCCAAGGGTCCTAGCAAAACTGAGTATTTTGTTTCAGGGGAAAATATGGTCATTCAGTGGAATAGAGGACTTTCAAGCATTCTTGAGGAAAAAACCAGAATTCAATAGAAAATTTGACATCCAGACACAAGAAGGAAGAGACACCTGAGAAGGTAATCAGTGAAAAGAAATCAAAAGGAACTTATCAAAGTTGAACTATTTACATTCCTATATGGAAATGCAATAACTGTGACTGATGATATCTTTCTCACTATGAAAATAATGGAAGAAGGGTGTGTGGTCATATGAATACATATGTGAATGTGTGTGTATATGGTTACAGTTATATATGGATAGAGGGCATAGGTTGAATTTGTTGGGAAGGGAGAATACTCAAGGGATGAAATTATGAGGTGAGAGAGGAAAGTGGCAAGAGGAGATGGGGAGAGACAGGGTAGGGTAAACTATCCCATGTAGGGGAAGTGGTTGCAAAGGAGGGGGAGAATAAGGAAGGCTAAAAAGGCAAAACCACATTCACATTGAATTTGGTTCAGGGAGAAAATGACATACATACTAAATGGGATATTTCAACCTGCAGCAGGATAGGGGGAAGGGGGATGAGAGGAGGGATGATGGATGGGAGGGCATCCTTGGGGTGAGGGGAGGTTGGAAGTACCCACTATAGAAGAGGGACAGGATCATGTAGGGAATGGACCAGGTGGGGGTGGGATGAGTGGGAGGGAATTATAAGCAGCCTTGTACAATATATCTACTATGATAATGTTTTGCATAGCTAGACATGTACAACATATACTGAATTACTTATCTCCCAAGAGGGAATGGGTGACAAGGGAGGAAGGAAATGGATCTGAAATTCGAGGTCTTAACATTAAATGTTTCAAATATATATAAATACTATTATTAATACTCTTTTGCTTGTAATAGGGAGATAAGATATGCAGGCATTGGGACACAAAAATTCACCTTCCTCTAATGGAAAAGTCGATGGGGGTATGGGAGAAGGTATGGGAGAGAGCAGATCGGAGGAAGCGATATCTTGTGGGGCTACTATTCTGGGAGGTTTCGTAGGGGAATAATGGGGGGGAAATGATTGTAACTCAAAATCTGGCAGAAATGAATGATGTAAAACAGAAGTTAATAAAGCATTTGTTTAAAAAAAAAGAAAAAAAAAGTTTTTTTCTGCATCTATGTAGATAATCATATGATTTCTGTTGGTTTTGTTATTGATGTGACCAATTATGTTGATAGTTCTCCAGATATTGAACCAGCCCTGCATTCCTAGTATAAATCTCACCTGGTCATAGTATATGATCTTCATGATATAATGCTATAATCTCCTTGCTGGTATTTTATTTAAAATTCTTTCATCAGTGTTCATTAGGGAAATTGGTCTATAGTTTTCTTTCAGTTTTTTCTTTTCCTGGTTTAGATGTCAGCACCATAGTTGTGTTGGTAGGACTGCTTTGCATATTTTTTCCCAAATAGTTTATACAGTATTGAAATTAATTGTTCTTTAAATGTGCAGTAAAATTTAAGTGTTACCTCTCTTCTAGAAAATCTCTAGTGGATTGCTGTTTGATCCCCTGATCTATTTTGCATTCAAAGCCCTTTGTAACCTTATCCCCCTTCCTTCCTTTCCAGTTTTCTTATATCTTATTTCCCAACACATACTCTTCAATCAAGTGACACTGTTCTCCTTATTGCCACATAACCAAGACATGCCATCTTTTGGTTCCAGGCATTTTTGCTGGTTGTCCTCTGTTCCTTAAATGCTCTCCCTCCTCTCCTTTAACTTCAGACCTCTCTGGCTTCCTTTTGGTCCCAGCTAAAGACCCACCTTTCACAGAAGCCTTTCACAGTCCTTCTTAACTCCCATGCCATCTGTCTGTCAATTATTTCCTATTTATCCTTTATATAGCTTGATTGTATACATTGGTTCCCATGTTTTCTCCCCTATTAGACTTGTCAGTTCTTTGATGGCAGGGACTATCTTATGTCTCTTTTTGTATCCCTATAACTTATCATGGTGCCTGGTGCATAGTAGGTATTTAATAAATGTTTGTTGATTGGTTGATTGTGTGTGTATAACTTTGTGATCTTATAATATTCTCTGATGAAAAGGAATGAATGTATCATGTTCTTTGCATTTACCACCACTTCGTTTCTCCTGGAACACAAAACATATGCTGGTCAATCCCACTTGCTTGTGTATCTGGAGGACACTCTTAAGACTGTCTCTTATTCCCAGAACATGTCTCAGACACTATGTATATCAAGTCCTTGATCTAACTTTTACATCCCACTCAAGGATGTGTGAATTATTGCTCAAAAGACAGTAGTTTTTTAGTTAAATCTCCATTTGTCGGTAAGCTTCTAGGTGCTCATCATGATATGTGTTAAAAGATACTGCAGCACGCATCTCAGTGACCTTGCATTTTGAGTAAGATACAGACTATGTGATGTATAAATCAGTCACTGTCTAGGGTACCCTTAAAGCATGGCTATCATTACGACTGGGGCAAAATGTGAAACTAGTGGAAATGATGAGTGCACTGACTTTGCTTACATTCTCATGTGGCCTTTAAAACAGTCCCTATTTGGATTTGATGTTATAAAACCAGGTGCTGAAACATATTTGTTTTTTTTTTAATTTTTTATTGTGGCAATATTTCTAAGCCTTCCCTTTATCTTAAGTAATCCAGTATCCCGAAAAGATGATTCTGGGACTCTGAAAGAAAGAAAAAATTCTGATAAGATAACAGGGCATGGTGACATTTATATAATTGCTCTCGTCAGAAATCATTTCCAGCTGACTACAAGAGAGCTCACCTCAGTTTTGTAGCTAGGAAACCAGAAAAAAGCAAAGAGCTGCTGCTCTCTGGCTCACACCTTATGAACTATTCGTATTCTAGGTAAAGCTTCCTGGTCAAAAGCCCTGTAGTTGTGTTCACACACAGATTTACATCATAAGTTCCTAATCTTCTTTCGCCAAGTTTCCCTCAATTATTTTTCAGAGGTGAAATCATTCTTAGTTGGTCTCAGCTGGAAAGGATTTTATATTTGCTTTTGAATACTATGGATGAAATCTTCCCATATATTTTAGCAATAATTTTCCCTTAGCAGGTGTTCCTTAGGATAAGAGCCCCCAACTTGATCCCACAGATCAGCTGGTCAGTTTCAAAAAATGGACCAGCTCAATCAAGGAGATGTTACTGTTACCTGTTTATTAGTAGACCTATAAATCAATGAACTAATGAAAAATATTATTTGCTTATAATGTGTCAGGTGCTGTGGTAAATGAAGGAAACAAAAATATAAACGCAGACAGTCTTTCAAGTAACTTGCATCTTTGTGCAAGGAAACAGCATATGTGGGAAAGTAACAGTAAGGGGTGGGTATATTTGTTTGAAAAGTTACATATTATATTTAATTATGACTTAAGAAATGGAAAGCAGGAAGAGAGGAAATAGGTTCAATCTTTCCGGAGTGACAAGACATAATGTGAAAAGTTACCTAAAGAATGAAGTAAATCATTTCTAAATCCAGGCCTAGATGTAGTGGGCCAGGGAGGTAATCATGAATCAAGAGAGTTAAATGTCATTTGTTCCCTCTCATACTTGATGAGTAGGCAGGGCATTATGCCCAATATTATGCCCAATGTAGAGTTTTGAAAACTAAGGCTTACTGAATCAGTCAACAAGCATTAATTAAATGTGTCAAACTCAGAAATACTAAATTATTTGTTTGCCTAAAATGACATAACTAGTAATTTATAAATCTAGGACAACAATGCAGACTTTCATCATGTTCCTTCTCTGCCTTCATGGGAGAGAAAAGACTTGAAAATGGGTCAGATTTTTATTTGGGTTGTTATGGGTAGAGCAAAGACAAAAACATGTAATATTCCCACTTTACAAATAGAGATTCTAAAGCAGAGATATGTTAAGTTTCTTGCCCAAGTTCATATAGTGAACTAGGGCTAAAAGTATGCAGACAGTGTCTATCTAGTGTCATCTCCTAAATATTAAATCTTACTGACTTGTTCCTTCAAACTAAAAAAAAGTGGTCTAAAAATAGCATTGCTTCCTAAAAGCCATCATATTAACTGAGGGTACACTTGTTCTACAAAGAAGAGAATTCTTTAGGGTTAGGGTAATTGAAGGACTACATATCTCAAGCACAGGAAAATAGTATGATGAATAAAATTAATGTAGACATTATGCTTAGCAATTTTAGAAGAAAAAAAGTGTATTAAGGGGGGCGGAGCCAAGATGGTGGAGTAGAAACAGCATTTCCAATGTGCTCTGCCCCACACAAATTTCAAACAATGTGAAAGTGAGCTCCGAACAACTTCTGGAGCCACAGCACCCACAGAACTGCACAGAGAAGCTAACCTCCTGCTGAGGACAGCCCAGCAGCCCTGCAGGGAACAGCCAGCGCAGTGCTCTGAGAGCAGGCAGCACAGCACACTGGGAACCTACAGCGCAGCCCACAGAGCTGAGCCCAGGTCCGAGGTTTTAGCCCCAGGGCGGCCAGGCCTTCAGCCGGCTGGAGGGACCCCAGAACACCACCAATTGTGGCGATTCCAGAATTATCAGCACAGATATGCCTAGGACAAAGTGAGAGGTTAGTGCCCTATGGACTTTGGGACCAGTATCTGGGGAACACATGGCTTCCTCCCCTGGGGGCAAAAAGCTGCTGAAGAAACAGCTGCACAGAAGCCATTTTGCAGTGTCAGTAGTGGCTCTAGCTCCTGGTCTGTGAACTGTAGGAAGATCCAGCAATCTGTCTGGGGGTTAATCACTCTTGCTTTAAACTTCCTGGATCTGGATTGTGGTCTGGGGGGGAAGTTTGGGGTGGGTATCCAACTTGACAGAGTGGGTGGAGGCTTTACAGAGGCTACCCAACTGGCGGAAGTTGTGAAGACCCCACGTTTGGGCGGAAGCTCCCCTGTCTGGTGGCAGAGTCCTACTGTGGCAACAAGCCCAAAAATCAAGTAATTAAGTGGCAACATGCCTAGGCAAACGAAACAAAATAAACAGAAAAGTTCAACATTGAACTCCTATTTTAGGGGCAAAGAGGCTCAAAGCATGGAGGAGGACTGTGAGGTCAGAACTCCTGCACCAAAAGCCCCAAATGAAAATACAAGCTGGCTACAGGCCATAGAGGACCTTAAGAAGCAGATAAGAGAAGTGGGGAAAATTTGGGAAGAGAAATGAAAAAGATGCAAGAAAAGTATGAAATGACAGTCAACAGCCTGACTGAGGAAAATAACACCTTAAAATAGACTAACTCAAATGGCAAAAGAGGCTCAGAAAGGCAATGAGGAGAAGAATGCCTTAAAAAGTCGAATTTGCCAGATGGAAAAAGAATCTCAAAAGCTCACTGAGGAGATTCATTCCTTCAGAGTTAGACTGGAGCAAATGGAAGCTAGTGACTTTATGAGAAATCAAGATACTATTAAAGAGATCCAAACAAATGAAAGAATAGAAGGCAATGTGAAATATTTCATGGGAAAAACCACTGACCTGGAAAATAGATCCAGGAGAGATAATTTAAAAATTATTGGACTACCTGAAATCCATGATCAAAGAAAGAACCTAAAAATCATCCTTAAAGAAATTCTCAAGGAAAATTGCCCTGATGTTCTAAACCCAGAGGGAAAAATAGAGGTTAAAAGAATCCACCGATCACCTCCTGAAAAAGATCCCCAAAAGAAAACTCCCAGGGATATTATAGCCAGGTTCCAGAATCCCCAGATCAAGGAGAAAATACTCCAAGCAGCCAGGAAGTAACAATTTCAATATTGTGGAAACACAATCAGAATAGCACAGGACCTGGCAGCTTCTACATTGAGGGATAGAAGGGCATGGAACATGATATTCCAGAGGGCAAAAGAGCTGGGAATGAACCCAAGGGTCACCTACCCAGTAAAACTGAGTATCTTGTTTCAGGGGAAAATATGGTCATTCAGTGGAATAGAGGACTTTCAAGCATGCTTGATGAAAAAACCAGAGTTGAATAGAAAATTTGACATTCAGACACAAGAAGCAAGAGATGCTTGAGAAGGTAATCAAGGAAAAGAAATCAAAAGGAACGTATCAAAGTTGGACTATTTACAGTCCTACATGGAAAAACAATAACTTGGTTTGATGAAACCTTTCTCATTATGAAAATAATTGAAGAAGGATACATGGCATATGTTCACAGGTATACTTGGATAGAGGGCACAGGTTGAATTTTATGGGAAGGGATGATGATTATTATTTTTTTTTTGGAGGGCAATTGGGTTTGGGTGACTTGCCCAGGTTCACGTGGCTGGGTTTTTGTTTGTGTGTTGGGTGTCTGAGGCCGGATCCGAGCTCGGGTCCTTCTGGCTCTGGGGCCGGTACTCTGCTTGCTGCGCCACCTAGCCGCCCCAAGGAAGGGATGATTCTTAAGGGGTGAAGTCAAGAGGTGAGAGAGGAAAGTGGCAAGAGGAGATGGAGAGAGACAGGGTAGGGCAAACTATCTCATGTAGAAGAGGGAAGGGGAAGTAGTTGCAGGGGAGGGGAAGAACAGGAAGGCAAAAAGGCAAAAGCATATTCTCATTGAAGTTGGCTCAAGGAGAGAATCACATACATACTAAATGGAATATCTTACCCTCACTCTCCTGAGTAGGGAAAGGGGGATGAGTGGGGGGATGACGGAGGGGAGGGCTTTCTGGGGAGAGGGGAGGTTAGAAGTACCCACTATCAAAGAGGGACAGGATCAAAGTAGGGAATGGACCAGGTGGGAGGTGAGACAGGTGGGAGGGAAATATAAGCAGTCTTTTACAATATATCTACTATGGTAATGTTTTGCATAGATATACATGTACAACACATACTGAATTGCTTATCTTCTCAGAAGGAGTCTCAGAAGGGTGACAAGGGAGAATGGGAATGGATCTGAAAATCGAAGTTTTAAAATTAAATGTTTCATAAGATGTCCAGGCATTGGGGCTCAGAGATTCACCTTGCCCTAATGGCAAAGTCGAAGGGGGTATGGGAGAAGATATGGGAGAGAGCAGATTGGATGAGGGGATATCTAGTGGGACTGCTATTCTGGGGTGATGGGTAGAGAAAAAATGGGGGAAAAATGTAACTCATAATCTGGTGGAAATGAATGATGTAAACCAGAAGTTAATAAAGCATTTGTTTAATTAAAAAAATAATAAAAAAAAGAAAAAACAAAATAAAAAATAAAAAAAAGAAAACAAAAAAAGCGTATTAAATCTTTTGGAAACTAGAATGTATGACCATCAGAATAAGGTTGTCCAGGAGGTAGCATATTAGATAGAGTGCTGGGCCTGAAGTCAGGAAGACTTATCTTCCTGTGTTCAAATCTGGTTTCAGACACTCACTTGTTATGTGACCCTGGGTAATTCACTTAACTCTGTTTGTTTCAGTTTATTCATTTATAAAATGATCTGGAGAAGGAAATGGAAAACCTCTCCAGCACCTTTGCCAAGAACACCCTAAGTAGGGTCACAAGAACGAGATACGATTAAAATAAATGACCAATGACCAAGAACAAGCAACAAGAGTGTTATTATGAGGTTAGAAAAAGTTATCTTTGTCACCCCAGATTCTCCTTCCTTTGTTTAATTTCCCTGTCCACTATAACTGTTCTCCACACCCATATTTGGTACCTAGTGTTATCCTGCTCTCCCACTATCCCCTTAGAAAATATATTCTCAAAAAACAGTCATTTGGACATTAGTCTGAATTTAAATTAATGTATTCTGTCTCCCATAGTGTTTTTGTTTCCCCACATTTGTCTCTTGTTGTCTTCTCTATTACTCTTTTCATCAGTTAAATGCCAAGACATTACATTATCCTAGTTCTCTTCACTAAAATCTTATTCCTGATAGGGTCATATGAAATTTACTTTTTTTCTTACTCCCTACTCCCTAGATGTTCACAAGGATAAATGAGATGAAATAAAATCAAGTGCTCTTCTTGATTTCATTTTACTTAGTTCTTGAACACATACCAGTGGTGAAATGTTGATAGTACAAACTCAATAAATAAAAGGATTTTGATCATATTTGAAGTACCACATATAGCACTTCAAGTCTTGTGCTGAAGTAGGAACTCACTCCCTCTTTGTGATATAATCACTGGTGACATTATTCTACACATTGTATGTCTACTATAAAATTTTAACTGTTTATAATTGTATGCCTTGAATTCTTGTTGCACAATAAAGATTTTCTCAATAAAGAATAATTCTCCTTCTGACACTGCCACCTAAATGCCACTGGTATTGGTAAATTAGGTTCACAGAGGAACAAATATTACTTCTCCAATTCTAGGGGCAACACTTTAGCTCAAGAGGTCCCACTCATGTATTTTCTCTTAACAGTTAGCCAACAGATTCAGTTCTCAGCAAATGTGTTTACCCAAATGGCTTAGCAAGAATGAGGTTAAAAAATAATTTCTCTCAAAATCCTGGGCTGCATTCTCCCATAAATACAAAAAGTTGACAGGTGGGGATGTGAGGTGGGAAGAGTGGGCATGAAATTAAAATACACTGATAATGAGATACTTATTCAGGGAACATATGGGGCCAATACAACTTAAAACATCAGAACCACAGGGCCTTGATGTTCTCCCTTTTTCCAGAGGGGTTCCACAAAGTTTGGTATGGGGCAGGAAGACAGTAATAGATGAATTCTTTTACTGCTCAGTTGTCCTAACTCTTCACACACCATGACATCTCTGCCAGAAGGGTAAATCCAGTGCTACGCTAGGTCAAAACGGTGTCCTAGAAGCATATCTGGTGGCTAAACAGACAGGTTGCTTGATCTTTAGGTATGGTTACTCCTATCCTGGGCCAAGCAGATTATTCAGGCACTTGAGTCTTTTGAGGTTGGTGCATCTCTGCTGTATTGGTTAATATATTGGACTCCCTGGGCTCTTTACCACCTCCAGGATTAGACTTTACTAGGTGCCATAACACACTTTTCAGCTAGAGTATCACAGTGATCTTTTCATCAAGAGCAACAACTCAGTTTAGGATTGCCCAAAGCCACTCCTCTTTCACTCACTTAGAACCTAGCTCTGAGATTTATCTCCTTTAAGAAGCAGATGGGAGAAGTCCGGTCTCTCTTGTTTGACAGTCTGTCTTGGTTTAAAGGTGGCTTCTTTTAGTAAGAGACTCTGCTTTTATTTGAGGTGCTCAGCCCCATCCTACTTCTCAGCCTGAGGTTACATCTTATGCTCACCCAAAATTGTCATTCTTTGATGTGAAATATTCTTGGTTTTGTTTCCAATGATTCCTCCTCTAAATGGTTTCAAGTTTTTCTCACCCTGTTTTGTTGGCATTCCCAAACATGTTTAATCTAGTCATCATTCCTCTCTAAGTTTGGTTTGCAGAACTAAATAAAATATGCCTAATGTGGCCTTATAGAAAAAAAAGCAAATTGGGACTAACATCTTCCCTTTTTGGAACACAATTAAAAAAACATTTTTTCCCTTTTGGTTTGCATGGAATACTCTTGGTTGGCTTTCAATCCACTAAAAACCATAAGATCTTTTCCATATGAAGTGACTTCATAGTTCATATATTTGATTCATCATGCAAAAAAATGTCTCATATGTTTATAAGTTCTTTAAATTCCTTTGTCAGTAGGAAGCAGATGATAGAATGCTTAGAAATCAAGTACTTACTGAAAAACCAAGAAAAAAACCCAGAAATTTGACTTTATATTGTTGAACTGAATCTAAAAACATTTGTATAGTATATAAAATAGTTTTTTGAGTTAAGTTAGTAATCAGTGTCCTTATCTATATAATGCATAAATTGAGTTAAATTATCACTAAGGTTTCTTTTACTTCTATCATTTTGTGGTTTTACAGAAATCTTTTGTACATAAATTAAAAATTAAGGAAGTAGTGCCACCTAGCAGTCAGTTTCTGATGAAATAAGAGCCAAGTTTCTTCTCATTTCCTAAGCTATGAATATGTCCAAATAGTATTGTATAATGAATCTACTAACTTCTTAACTTTTCTGTTGCATTTAGTATTGATAGTCACCCTTCCTTGAATTGATAACACCTGCTTGAAATTTTCCCCTGTTCTATATACTAGGAGACTGTTTGTTAGCTTTGGGCTATTAATCACCTGTTTTATACTCTTGCCTATAAGTCATATTTGAGCAAGCTAAGTCGTCCAAGTACTTAGGGAGGGTTATGACTTTTGGGATGCAGGATGGGGGAATAATTATTTTATTTTCCTACACACCTTTTGTTAGATGTTAAGTGCATCTTCTGTTTTTTCCAGACTGAGCAGGTTCCCCAACCTCTTTCACCATTGCTATCAATAATTATACAACAATGGTTGATATCCATTAATACATTTATATAAAGGGAAAGGAATAGCACAATAATAAAGGAAACAGCAAAAATCTGAAGAATCATATGTTATTGTACATATAATATCCAGCACCAAGCACTTTTGACCAAAGGAAGAATAAATAGTTTTCCTTCTTAGATTCCTTCACTCTTGTGAAGTAAAGGAACCAGAGACATACTTCAGAAGAGTTGCTTAATTGGAGGGGTAGTATCTTTCTCTGAAACAGAAGCAAGAGAAAAGTGGAATCTTTATGAAGGACTCCTGTAATATGTCAACAATAATTGTCCACATCAGTGCGCCAATAATTTCATTTTCTTCACTGGCTATTATAGTCTCTTTGAAAGGAAGAATTTAGAGATAGATGTAAGATAAGCAAAACTGGGTATGAGGCATCACTTTACATGGCACCAAATTGGAGGATGTCACACATGCCATACATGGTCAGGTTCTTTACTCTTTTCTTCAAGACATCTTTCTCTCAGAATTCTCCATGAATTTCTCACAATTTCCCAGTTCTATGACTACATATGTTGCATTCTGGGAAGCATCTCTCCTTTTCATGGAAATTCTAATGAATCAATACATACATTAGTTCCCAACCAATAGACTATATTTAAATAGAATTGACTTCAAATCAGGAGGGGGAAAAAGATCAGAAATAAATAACACAGTGGACTTAGGGTAATTAAGCATATATTGCAGACTATCAATCAAAAAATTATTAAGTACTTTGTGTCAGGACATTAATCCTCTTTCAACAATATTTTCTCTTCTGCGATTTCCAACTTGAACAACAGAAACTAATATAAGCATTTCTACATATTAGGAAGAAAAAAGGGAAATACATACAAAACTCCTTATTTCCATGACATACAGTTTCCATTTCTTTTTCAAATTTGTATAATTCCATCTGTTATCTTTAGATCTACTTTGCTGATCTGTTTATCCTTCTAAACCTCCCTCTCTCACTTTTTAAATACTACAACGATCCTATTTCCTTTATTTTCCTTTTTATATCATCATTGCTATTCCTCTGCAATATAACTACCAATTAAAACAAACACACAAAATTTTCTAAAGAAATTACTACAGTCAAGAAATTACAGTGCCCACATTGGCCATGTTTAAAAATGTATATTTCCATCTACTTATTGAGCCCTCCCACTCTGAGTCTATCTCTTTGTTAGAGATTTGTAACATACATCATAATCAGTTCTCTGGAATCTTGGCTAGTCAGTTCCTTTGTGAAAGTCTATAGAACCCTTGTGCTCACCTCATTATTGTTTACCTGTGAAACCTGGACAATATATCAGTGCCATACCAGGAAATTGAATCATTTCCATTGGAATTGTCTTAAGAATTATCTTAGGATTCTGAAGATCTCCTTTTAGGATAGGATATCAGATACAGAAGTCCTTCCTTGATCAAAACTTCCAAGCATTCAAATTCTACTGTAAAGAGTACAACTTTGTTTGATTGCCAAATGTAATCTTGTCTGAAAGACTATTTTATGGAAGACTCAAAAAAGGTAAGTGCTCACATGGTCATCAGAAGAAGTGATAGAAGGACATTCCCAAGGTCTCTCTTAAGAACTTTGGAATTTGGGGCAGCTAGGTGGTGCAGTGGATAGAGCACCTACCCTGAAGTCAGGAGGACCTGAGTTCAAATTTGACCTCAGACACATGACACTTACTAGCTGTGTGACCCATGCAAGATCTGATTGCCTCACGAAAAATAAACAAACAAAAAACCAATCAACTTTAGAATTGTTTGATATGCAACAATGTGGCACAGGACCATCCAACATGGCAAGCCCCTAGCAAAGAAGGTGCTGTGCTCTCTGAGCAAAGCAACATTGAAGTTGCTCAATAGAAATGCAAAATGCGCAAATTTAGAAAATCCGCCCCAGATGTTCACATGGACTATTTGTGTCTGACCTTTAGTAGAGAATTCTGAGCTCATATTGATCTGATCAGCCACAGTTGGACACACTTTTTTATAGGCAATAACTTTTCAATTTATATAATCAGATTTTCTATTTCATCTTCTATTATTCTCTCTTACCCTTATTTGGTTTTCAAATTTTATCCTATCTATAGCTACAGATTAAAAAAAAGTATTAATATAGTCTTCAGTTAATGTGACTTAAGACTAAAGGCTGATATTATTGGATAAATAGGAGTCAAAAGAACTCATCAGGATAAATCTTGTTAGCAGAGAATGCATTTATTACTGAATCAATTAATTTTAATTCAATTTTGAAAAAAAATTCCTGTTTCAGAATCTATAATATGAGGCTTTACCATATAATAATTGTTGATTTTTTCCCATCCATTTTCATTTGTCATGGTTTTTGGAGGAGACAAAACAGGAAGGTAAACATTATATAGCTAGCCCTCTTATCTCTTTAAATTATTATTGGGCCTAGGGAAACTGATTTAGAGAGAGGAAGATGGGTGAAGGTTGTTTTTTTGGTTTTGTTTTGTTTTGTTTTTTTAAATGATCTTAGCAGTGAGAAGATTATCTGATGCTTTAGTTAATCCACATTTGCAACAAGCAAGAATTCCTGAGTGGGTAGGGGGTGAGTGCAGGAGAAACAAACAAACAAATAACTAAAAAAAAAAACCCACTCCACAATAGTAAGCTTCATATCTGGGATTGTTTTCCTGGCATTCTTCTGCTAATTTTAGATTTGCATTGGGGGTGGGGATGTGGAGGTTTGGACTCCTAGACTTTTCTGACTGAGATAGAAATGACTGGGGTTGTGGTTCTGGTCAGCACTGCTACAGTTGTTGTGGTGTTGGTGTTGGTTGTTGGTGTTCAGTTGTCTCTGAACAAAGTAAATTGAAATCAACACAGTAGCAGAGATTTCTGTCCTAGAGAATGGTTGGAAAAATTTACCAAAAAAGAAGAGGTTCTTGATTTATTGAATCCACCAATCAGCATAAATTTTGTTGGTATTGTAAGTTGTCAGGAAAGCCTGAGTTCTTTTGTCACTTTCTCTTCCTGGTTTTTAGACTGGAATCTTGAATTAGGGTGTGGATGCTCCCTTCTATTGCAGGTACTCATTATTGACAATCCACCTGGCACTCTTGAAGATCTGGGAGGTAAAGTGAGATGAAGCTGAGGAGATTAGAGGTTTAGAGGTGGATGCTTATGTATTTATCAGCTTGGTCTATTTCCTCTCCTCCCATGGTTTGCTATGTCTATTAAGTTATTTGATTACAAACCCTGAATCTGAACATGCAAGGGATCATGAAAAAAGAGAAGGGATCAGACAGATGCTGGCTTTGCCATTCTCTAAATCATGTTGTTATAAGGCTTATAAGCTTCTATAGACAAGTTTTCATTGTGTTGTGTGTATATACACACATATGTATATATGTATATATACATGCACACACAATGCATAGACACATATATCTGCATGCATACACATACTCAATACATATATACATATACCTATATGTACATACACATATGTATGTGTATATAGATAACACATATACATGTGTGTGAATGTGTGTGTGTTTTACAAATTCTTGCTTTTGCCCCTAGATTAATTTGGGACCTAGTCAGCAATTGAAGCCATGAACTTGGCATTGGGGATGTGGGAGTATCCTCATCTTCTGTAGGCTGAAAAGCCTTGGTGGCCTGTGGATCTTTTATAACCTTTAAGGAAAGCTTCTATGGATGCAAGTCTGAAAGGTAGCTGTTCTGCTGGAGGCCCGGTAACTTGCTATACAATTCAAGGAATATTCTCCCTCACTGGATAATATCGTGGCACATCATCTGCCTGTAGGCAGATGTAGGAAGGCAGCATTCAAACCACCAAAAACATTTAGAATGCTTGTACTACAAAAGTGCTGCAGTGTTACACATAACCATCTCAATTAAAAGAATTTTATTTTGATTAAATATGTTAGATTAAGTAGGCTATAATATTCCTTTTTGCTGTTAAAATGAGGACTTATGTAAATGTATTTATCTTTTTAATAAATATTTATTGAATTTAATAAAGTTGAAAAATATATTAACTTGGCATTATTCAAGAGATAAGCAAATTTATTTACATTGGAATTCAAACAATAATTATGAATAATAATACCTACATAATAATATCAATATAATACTTACAGTGTGCCAGGCATTCATTGTACTAAGCACTGCATAAATATTCCCATTTGATCCTCACAGAGACCTATCATTATTCCCATTTCAGTGGCTTGCACAAGGTTACAGAGCTAGTAATTGTCTGAGGCTACATTTGAACTTGTACCTTTCTTACTCCAGTCCCACTATTATATCAATTACAACATCTAGCTGCCTAGAATATATTGAAATATGTATGCTATCTATGTCTTGAGCTTCAGTAGGGTGCCCCAAGCATATCTTTCACAATTCAGTCCTATGACTTGCATGCATGCATGGAGATGATAGTGTTAATTTCAGTCTGAGAGATTAGGTAACTATCTTGAATTACATTACCACCCACCTCCCAATAAATTTATTTTTCTATTTCTTTCATTTTTTGTTTCTTATTCTTTTAAGTATTATACTCAATTTAAAAAAATGAATCAAAGAACCTTGTTCAATTTAGAGAAATTGCTAAATTATATGCTTGTGTCATATATCTTCAAATACTCTGAAATAAAGAAATTTCACATTGCCCTCTGGTCAGTAGTTCACATTTCAAAACTGAAAAAGAATGGATAACTGGATCCACACCATTGATCTATGCTGGAAGCAAAAATTGTGAGTGCACTGGAGGAGTGATACAAGAGTTGACTGAAGGAGGGCAAGGAACCAAAAGGTATAGGAAAAAAAAATCTGACCTTAGCCTACTTGTCCATCTACACAAAAACTTTATGAGAGTTTTACATAATGAACAAGAAGGCTCTTGCAAGTGACATTAAGCATTAGTCAACAAACATTTAATAAATGTCTACTATGTGCCTGGCATTGTGCTAAGGGCTGAGGACATAGTGAAAGGTAAAAGATAGTCCCTGTTCTCAAGGAGTTAATGATCTAAGAGGGGAAACACCATACAAAAAACTATGAACAATTAAACCACATGAACATCCACATATCTAATTTTTTTCTTTCTTCTCTCTTTCTTTCTTTTTCTTTTCTTTCTTTCTTTCTTTTTATCTGTATGAATACACATACACAAACATACACATATATGAGATATGTTAGAGATATCCAACCTAAATAATCAAAGTCACTAGAATTAAGAGGAATTGGGAAAGACTTCTTATGGAAAGTGGGATTTATCTGGGACTTGAAGGAAGCATGGTAAACCAGGAAGTGGAGATGAGGAAGGAGAACTTTCCATGAATGAAGGGCAGCCAGTAAAAATGCCTTTAGTTAAGATAATGGAATATCTTTTTCAAGGAATAAAAATGAGGTCAGAGTCATTGCATAAAAGAATTTTGTGAGGGGGAGGCTGAAGTTATAAGGTGAAGGCAAACTAGAGAGTGGGGGTGAAAGCAAGTTATAAAGGGCTTTTGAATTTGCCCTTTTGAAGTATAAACAGTAGATTTTATATTTAGTCTTGGAGGTGATAGCCATTCTAAGAAAAGAGTTTATTGAAAAGAAGAGTAACATGATCAGACCTAAGCTTTAGGAATATAATTTTGACAGCTGAGTGGAAAGGTAAAATCAATAGGTCTTGCCAACAGATTGCATCGAAGGCAAGGAAGGGAGAGTAAGTAGCCAAGGATGACACCTAGGTGGTGAGCCTGAACTATTAGAAGAATGGTAGTACCCTTGACAGTAATAATGAAGTTTGGAAGAAGGGAGTGTTTGAGGAAAATGATGATGTGTTCAGTTTTGAGCATATTGAGTTTAAGAAGTCTTCTGGAGAGTCATTTTGAGATGGATAATAGTTGAAATGTGAAGATGAAGTTCAGCATGGAAATTAGGATTAGATATGTAGATCTGAGTGTCATCTGCAGAGATAAAAAATGATTCCATGAGAGTTGATGAGATCACCAAGTGAAATGGTATAGAGAGAGAAGAGAAGAGGGTTCAAGATAGAGCCTAGTGGGACACCTTTGGTTAGCAGGTGTGACATGGATGCAGTTCAGCAATGGAGACTGAAGGAGGGATCAGGTAGATAAAAATGAGTAATGTCACTGAAAACTCAAGAAAATAATATTTCAAAGGGAAGAGGAAATTTGGAAGTGTCAAAGTTTACAGAGGGGTTAAGAAGGAAGAGGATTAAGAAAAGGTCATTAGATAGGGCAATGAAGAGATCATTAATAATTTTGGAGAGAGTGGTTTCAGTTGAATGATGAGGTGAGACGTTAAATTGTGGAGAATTGAGTGAGAAGAAATGAAGATGACCTTATATTTAGATGACCTTCTTAAAGAGTTTTGCCACACAAGAAAATAGACATATGGGAGAACAACTAGTAGTAATGAAAGGATAAAATGAGAAGTTGTTGTAGAGAGGGGAAACATGGGTATAATTATAGGCAGTAGGAGAATAGTCAGAAGAGAGACTGAAGAAAGTAAGAAACAGGGGAACATAGGGGGTGGTCAATGTGTTGGAGAAGACAAAATGGAATGAGATCACTTGTGCATGTAGATGGCTTTGCCTTAGCAAGGAAGAAGGGCCATCTTTTCAAGTGAGACAAGGATGAAGGAGGAGATTGGAGCAGAAAAAATTTTGATTGATGCTAGATTAGGGATAGGGGAGAAGAGGAAGCTCTTTGTGAATGACCTCGATGTTTTCAGTAAAATATGAGCCAAAGATTTAGTTAAGAGAGTGAGAGGGAGAGCCAAGAAAGCCTTAAGCAAGAAAGAAAAGGTTTGGAAGAACTGCTCAGGTTAGTGGGAAAAATGAATTAATTAAGGCTGTATGAATTAATTCACTTGCCATGATGAATTCCCAGTTGAGGTTATATAACAAAAGTTTGTAGTGGGCTCATTCAGCAAAGTTTTGTGATATTTTCCAGCTTTGTTCCATAGCATACATGTAGGATTGAAGGAAGTAGACTGTAGGAGTGTTTCAAAGCTAAGACTTAGGCCAAGATTAGTGATATGAAAAGGGAGCAAGAGACTCAAGTAAAGAAGACAGTGTGGATTAGAACTTGTTTAACAAGGAGTCAAGATGGGGAAAGGATGAAAGTGTAGCTAATACATGGGATAATAACCTGAGGGATAAAGGGACTGGAGGTCATGGTGTGGATAAAGATCATGGTTTGGGGTTGCAAGGCAAAGGGAGAGTTTAAAAGGGCAACAGATTGTGATCAAATAAAAAAAAATACAGAATCCATTAACATAGAAGTAGTGCATTTGTGGGTGATAACAAGTTTGAGGTTATAGTAATTTTTATTTCTGAGAGGGGCTGGAGGAGTAGGTTATAGGAAATGAATCAGTTGAGAAACTATGAAACCAGGTGTTTGAGAGAATAAGCAATATGCGTACTGAACTCTCCTTTTAAGAGTACAGGTTTTGGGAACAAGATAAAGATTTTGAACCAGTCACTGGACTCGTTGAAGAAAGAAAAAAATTGTCCTGGGAGTCAGTCAGTATACAATAGCAACTATAATTTTGATTGGGTCATAGATATGATCAGAGAATGGGGAATGGAAAATGGGGTTTGAATGGTGGCCAATAGGAGTTCAAAATCACTGTGAAGAGGAGGGCATTTCTCAGCAGAGGAGTTTTTCAGCCATTAAGAGAAGATTTTAAATAGATTTTAAGTTTCCCCAGGGCTTTGGATTCATGTTAGAGTCCTATCAGGGACTTAGGCAATTCTGGTGAGGGAACAAGTACTGTGAGCTAAAGGAATGATGCTTTTCTCTTTCCCCCTAGCAGGAGACCAGGTTGGGGATTTGGTAGAATGGCATGTCTTTTCTTCCCTAGAAAGGAGAAGTCTTATACTTAATAGAATAGTGCTTTTCCTTTTCTTGAAGGAGACTGAACTACAGGCAGGAATCATGTGGCAAGATAGAATGAGTGTTGTTGATAATATAAGATCCCATTAAACTGCTTTTTAAATTAAAAAATTATTCAGTTTAAAAATATTGCCTTATAGGATGTTTTACAACATTACCTCTCCTCCCTATATCAAGATTCCTTGGAAGGGATAACAACAACGACTTTGTGTAATGAAATAAACAAGATTTAAGACTTTATAAGACAGGAAGTTGTATGCTTGACAAAGTAATTTCCCATTGTTATGGAGGAGATCCAGTACAGAATACATGTTGAAGAGGGAATCTCCAAGGATAGTTGGTCCTCCAGATGCTTCTGAATAGATATGACACAGTGCTGATTGTATCAAATTCCATAATTTTGCCTAGTCACCTGGAGAAATTTGTAATCCCTCAAAGAAATCTGGCTTATCCATCTTCACAGGGAAGTCCAAGTAGAAGAAGAATGTTTACTGCTCAGTTTTCAAAATACATTTAGATGGATATCCCATAAAGCTTGTCCAACAGTATAAGTATATGAGAAAGTCAGTATATATGGACAATGAATTGGGCCAAAGGTTGAAGAATAGGAGAGAGCACTTGGTTGATTTAAAGAATTGTGAAGCTCTTTTACTGATCCCAAGTTTCCATGAAAGCAGAGACCTTTTTTTCAGAGTTCTCTTTTTTAATAAATATCTTTATTTAGTTTTAACATTCATTAAATTTGTTTTGAGTTCTGAAATCTCTTCCTCCCTCACCCATTCTGAAAGCAAGCAATCTGACATCAATTATATATATGAAATCATGAAAATTATATCTCCATGTTAGCCATGTTGCAAAAAAAAAGAAAAGAAAAGAAAGTGAAAAATATGCTTCAATCTACATTCAGACTCCATCAGTTCTTTCTTTGAAAGTGGATAGAAATTTCATCATAAATCCTTCAGAATTTTCTTAGATTATTGCATTAATCAGAATAAGTATTCAAAGTTGATCACCATACAATATTTCTGTTATTGCGTATGATGTTCTCCTGGTTCTACTTTCACTTTTGCAACAAATATGTCTTCTTAGTTTTTTTCTGAAATCATCCTGCTCATCATTTCTTATAGCACAATAGTATTCCATTTCTATCATATCCACAACTTGTTGAGTCATCTGCCAACTGAGGGGCACACCCTCAATTTTCAATTCTTTGCCAACAGAAAAACAGCTGCCATAATTATTTTGTGCATATAGGTCCCTTTCCTTTTTCTTTTATCTCTTTGGAACATAGACCCAGTAGTGGTATTGCTGGGTCAAAGGGTATGCACAATTTCATAGCACTTTGGGCAGCCTATGGACTGTCTTTATAATGCTAATGTCATTGGCATTGTTATATGACAGGGAGACATAGAACATCACTAAAGATGTTTATCTAAAGATTCAAAAGATGATTGTCACATAGGTAGCAATAGGGAGAGGAATTTGACTATTACTTATCAAGTGTTAATCAACTTCACCTCCTCAGTCTCCTCTCCTTCATTTGGAGAGCTGGAGGGAAGAATAGAAAACTCCTCCCCAAGACTTTCTTTATGGAGGGTAGAAAATGGGTTCTCAGATGACTCCACTTTGTATCTACTATCCTCACTGGTTTCAGAGTGTCCCCATACCAAGTGTTCTCTGGTGTCCATCCTCCAGCCCTCCAACCCACTTTCCTATCCCCTTCTATGGATTTTAAGCTTTTGAGGGCAGGTACTATCTTTCTTTTTATTAATTGTATCCCAGAATTTAGCACAGTGCTTCACACTCAGGTACTTAACAGATATTTATTGAATTAGATAGGTGTGAATACCAAAGAATAGGAGTAAATTACGTCAAGGAATTGCATTGAAAGGAAGATAAAATGGACTTGTCATAACGCAAGAGAAATATATCATCAGTGGACCACCCAAGTGCTATCATCCTTATATCAGAAGTAAAGAAGGCCTCCAACAAATCGTGTGGATCCCCTGTGGTGAACTTGTGGGAGGACAAGGGCAAGAATTGCATAGAGAGAGAAAATATAGATAGATTGTGATCCACATATTTGGAGGGAATTCCTGAACAGATGAGATCATAGATCCATTGAATATTTGAGGGAGTACTATATTAGATCATAGAGAAGAAGGCAGAGTGTCTTGCTTCTTTTAGAAAACATAATTTAATCAAGGGGAGAGGACAGAAACACATAAAACGTTGCCTAATACCATAAGATTACAAATGATTGATGATTTTTCATTTCAACTTCAAGAAAATTTTCCTGAGGGCTAATATAGTATCTGAAAGGGCACATTTCAACAATTAAACCTAATTATCACTACCAAATCTAAGGACTGAGAGAGAATTTCTTTTCCAAAGCTCAGTGCTTTATACCTGTGAACTTATTTTTCCTTGCAGTACCCAATTTATCATTCATAAATTATATATGAAGAAATGGAAAAATAATATTTAAGCAACTCTTATAATATAATACTACTGGTCACTGAAGGAACTGACCTATATAAATAATATTCTCAGTGAAAATTAAGTCAGAAGACACAGATGATTGCAATGAAACTGAAGAATCATTTTTTTTCTCAGAGGTGTGATATTTAAATAGTTTGAAAGATGTAGTTTCTGTGTTATTAATGATCTTATTAATAATGTTAGCATATTATTAGTAAAAGTGGTCATTGACACTCTTGAATGCCACAGAATAATCATGGAACCAATTCAATGCTTATATGTCATTGGAAGAGTGGGTGTTCTTGAGGGTGGCAATTGTTATAGGAACATAAATTTTTAAGATCTTCCCTGCCCCTAGGTTAAGTGCACCTGGAGCCTGTGGTGGGAGGCTTGTTTTTCAGGAAAGCCCACACCTTGGTGCTTTGTGATTGGGCAGTGGGTCAAGAGGGTGGTTACATTCTCTGAAGCAGGAGAAGGCTATATAATCCCTGATGTGAGGCTTTGCTTTGGGGCTCACTTTGAGAAATGTTGTGTGATTTGACCAGATGACACTCTGGGCAGCTGGTGAGAGGGCCCCCCCCCACCCCCTTTGAAAAACCCAAATGTTTATGCTTCCCTGTCTGGTAACTGTGATTTGGTATGGATGTAATGTGTAATGGTTGGACAGTTTGGAGACCTGTGTGCTTGATATGTTTTTCTGTTTCCTTGTAACTTCTGTCTGTATACTCTGAAGTTCGAGGTGCTGACCTTTTGCCCCTGAACTAGGTAAATGACAAGTTTGATTGATTAAAGCAAGATTGTTAACACATTTTGAGTTGCTTTCCTTTAGAAAAGCAGATCTAAGAACCTGTGTTGGCAGCCACCCTGGGGATGCTGGGGTGCTTGCTGCTACAGCAATAGACCCTGATTGACTAGCAAGTAATGAGAGACAATGAATATTATAATAAGAAGTGGACTTATTCTAATGAGGGTCTAGGGGATATGACTTCAATCATGTCATTTACTTCCAAATAACCCCCAGGTCTGGGCAATTTAATAAAACTTAACCCAAAACTGAATAGAACACAGTGGGCAGGAATTCACCTAGATAAGGTGGTTTAGGTGAAGTAAATTTTTTGCAGAGGTCAATAATGAGCTTCAAAGACTAGGCTTCAAACAAGGAAATAGGACAGGAAAAAACATGAATCTTTCTCATAACTGGTTATTGATAACATTTTTCTCATAGGCAAAGAGTGACAGTATTGATGAGAGAAGGGTAATAGGTTTTGCCAGGGACCCTGATCAATATCAGTGACCAGAAACCCTGCAATTCAGTCTGAAAAGAATTTACCCGGCTTAAGCAAACTTGGAAGCTAAGATTGTAAAAGTTTATTGTTATGCTGCACAGCACAGCGGGCAGTAGTTCTTAGGGAACCTGCAAACTTACAGAAATCACAGGTATAGTTTTAAGGAGTCAAGACAGTAAATCAGGTGTCAATTATGCTAACTAGGTGAGTAAGGGTGGGATTAGGGAGGAGTTAAGGAGTGGTCAGTGCTTAAAGGAACATGCACTTTTAATATCAACTTCGCAGGCCAATTATTGCCCATAATTCACTTGGAAATAGCCTGGGGCAGGGGGGAGGTACCTGGAGGTGTGGTTTTAGGTCTGACATGTCACTAAGTCAGGCAGCAGTCAAGGCCAACTGAGGAGTACCCAGTCTGCCACCCATCAGTGTCAAGTTTGACAAGATGGATGACGGGAACCAAGGCCAACAGAGACACAGTATGGGTATAATTGGCTAAAGAATTAACCTATACATAGGGCACTGAAGGACTCATGGTGCAGCTAGCCACACTACTAAGGGAGATAACATTTGCCTAAGCTAAAATGTTTATAGATACTTTAGTGAAGGATTCATAGGTAGCTTGTTATTGTTCCAAGCAGAGATAAACAGTTCATGAGTTGTTGCTGGTCAGAGTGCTGGCAGGGAGAAGGAGCAGTGTTAATGATTTGAGCGGGGGGGAGAGGAGCGTGATTTTACAGACTGCTTTTACAAATTGATTTTACAGACATAGATCCCAAAGCACCCCATTTACAAACTAATGTTACAAATTGATATTACAGACTGATGTTACAAATATATATCCCAAGCACCCCATCAGTATCTCATAGTCCTAAGGATGCTGAATTCAAAGAAGACCTGGGATAAAATCTTGGCCCTACCACTTTCTATCTAAGTGACCTTGGGTAATTCCATTCATTACTCTGAGATAATTTTATTAATACATAAATTTATATTAGAATAGAAAATCTTTGAGGTTTTTAAAAATTTATTTACTTTTAGTTTATAATATTCGTTTCCACAAGTTTTTGAATTCAAAATTTTCTCTGACTCCTCCTCCCCCCTGCCCCCTTCCCATGGCAGCATGCAACCTTATATAGGTTCTGCATAGAACTTCACATTAAGCATTAGTCAAGTTGTAAAGAAGAATTATAACTAGTGGAATAGACAGCGAGGAGGAAGAAACAAAACAAGACAAAAGAGAGAGAGAGAGCAAGTGGTTTGCTTCAGTCTGAATTCAGACTCCAAAATTCTTTCTCTGCACGTGGATACCCTTTTCCATCATGAGTCCTTTGGAGTTGTCTTATAACCTTGTATTGCAGAGAAAAGCTCAGTCTATCAAAGTTAGTCATCGCAGTTACGATATGTCTGTACAATGTTCTTTTGCTTCTGCTCCCTTCACTCAGCATCAGTTTATATGACTCTCCATGTTATTATGAAGTCCATCTGCCCCTCGTTTCTTATAGCACAATAGTATTCCATTACATGCATATACCACAACTTGTTCAGTCATTCCCCAAATGAAGGGCATCCCCTTCATTTCTAATTCTTTGCCACCACGTAAAGAGCTGCTATAAATATTTTGTACATATGGGTCTTTGCCCCACGTATATGGTCTCTTTGGTATGATATGCTATGTTTCCATGCCTCTTCATGTGACATAATTTACCCTTCTCTGCCTCTTCCTTTCTTCTTCTTCTATTACAATCCCTTTGCACCCCTTAATGAGGTTTTTTTATCATCACATTAGTTAATTCATACCCACAACTTGTATCTATGTATATCGCTTTTAAGTGTTGTAATAATTAATACAATTCTCAAGATTAACAGGTATTATCCTCCCATATAGGGATGTAAACAGGTTGCTCTTATTGAATAACAAGTTTGTGTGTTTGTGTGTTTACTTTTTCCTTATTTTCCTTTTTATATCTCTCTTGAGTCTTGCATTTGAAAATGAAATTTTCTATTCAGCCTTTTCTACTGGCCTTTTTATCAGGAAGATCTGTAAATCCCTTATTTCATTGAATGACTGTCTCCTTGACTGCACATTTTCCATTTTGTTGACCTAGGCTGGAAATCTGCCACAGTCTGTCTCCTAGTGGATTCTGTCCCTCTAAAATTTGTTCAGATTCACTTTTTAGAGGTAATTTAAGGAATTTATGGGTGAGCTCAGCTGAGTCCTTTATTTCACTCTGTCATCTTGACTCCACCCTGAAGTTTTTTTCTAGATACAAAATTTATGAAAATGTGATTTTAAGAGTTGGTAGAGTTAACACATTGTGTATATAACAGAAATAAAAGAAAATAACCTAATGTAGCACTTGGTATCATATTGCCTTATTGTGTTCATGGTGAGCTAGAAAAGAAGAAAAAGACCACTATGAAGATAACTGCAATGTGAACCCAGAATAAAAAGAGTGAGACTTTATAGGAGACAGAAGGAGACAGGAGACAGAAATTACATAGAATTTAACAAAAATTCTTTAAATCAAGAATATATATATATATATATATATATATATATGTTTTTGATATTCAGGGACTTCAGTACACACAAAGGTGATCATTGCAGGACAGAAAATAAAAACTATATAGTGGAAAATAATGTTTGAAATTTAGAAATGAAAGAAACCAAAAAGTTGATGATTACTGTGAAGACTCAAAATCAGAATGGTGCAGCCATTCTAGAAAACAATTCGGAACTATGATAAAAGGGCTACAAAACTCTGCATACCCTTTGAACCAATGATAGCACTGCTAGGTCTGTATCCCAAAGTGATCAAAGAATAAGGAAAAGGAATTATAAGTTCAAAGATATTTATGCTATAAAATATTAATAGCAACTCTTTTTTGTAGTGGCAAAAGATCAAAAATTGAGGAGATGCCCACCAAATAAGGAATGGATGAGCAAGTTGTGGTGTACACTTGTGATGGAATGCTATTGTGGTATAAGAAATGAGGTTCAGGATGGTTTCAGAAAATTCTGGGAAAATATATAAACTGATGCAAAGTACAGTGAACAGAACCAGGAGAATACTATACACAGTAACAATAATATTTTGACAATTGTAAATTGTTTGGGGTGGCTAGGTGGTGGAGTGAATAGAACACTGACCTTGGAGTCAGGAGGACCTGAGTTCAA